>NW_021011499.1:2745896-2900572 GCF_003987935.1 Bombyx mandarina | reverse complement strand
CACAGTCGAAATTCTAATGTGATTTCAGTTGATTAGCGAATTAATTAAATTAAACGTTCGTCCGACACTCGCTGTGTGCAATTAACGCCGCCATAACCCGCCGATGTTTATTATTTTGAAGTTTGTTCCCTAATCCTTAAAATGTTAGGGTCGGGTTGCATTAGCGACGATTTTTGAAGTGAAAACTTCTTTAGAATCGTTGTGATTTCAAACCGGATGATTTGAACGTGCATATTTACTTTCAGCTGTACTATTTCAACATTACGCCACAATGTCGATGATTTTAAGCAGGCGTTGATTTCACCAGCGTATGTTGAACGTGGAATGACAGGAAGTGTTTGTCTAAAGTCACCTGAAAGGACTGACCGAGTGCCACCAAATAGTTTGTCGTTGTTTTTAATATCTTTCAATGTCCTGTTCAACGCCTCAAGCGAATGTTTGTGTGCCATGGTACATTCATATTTTCCACTCTAAGCACCGCCATGTCACTGCCTTTATGGACATAATTGCAAATATATTTGATGCTTTTCACAGAACTGCAGAACTCAACATTAATATGAGCATTGTATGTTTTGCTCAGCAGGGGTGAATATGGCACGACCTAACGATTGTCAATATCAATGTCTGTGTTGCTGATGTTTTTAATAAATGATTGTCCGCCATTATCTGGATTCCTTCGACGATATGTTGGATATCCGTCGACATTTGTGATTGTATCGTTAGTGAAATCTTTAGGGATTTTTTTTGTAGATTTTCCATCTGACATGCAAGGCGATGAACTAAAAATGTTTAACTACTACGCTTGAAGCATAAACACTAATAATAGCCGAAAACTGTAGAGGTAACATCCCTACTCCGTGCTGTTTACTGGGTCAGAAGTGACACCTGTAGACATCTGGCGGGGATAACTAATTAAATGACGATTGATCATTTTCGACCGGAGAGGAAAAATGATGAAATTACTAAAATGGCTATTAAAAAATAAGGGTTGATCGTAGAAGAGTGAAAATTGAGGATTGTATGTATTTTTGAACGTTGTATCATAAAAAAATAGAAATTAAAAATTTTGTTTAAAAAATAAATAAAAAAATTTAAGGGTGGACTACCCCTAACATTTAGGGGGATGAAAAATAGATGTTGGCCGATTCTCATAGATACCGGATAAGCACAAAAAAATTCATCAAAATCGGTCAAGCCGTTTCGGAGGAGTATGGCAACGAAAACTGCATTTGTTTAGACGCGACTAAAGACGAAACGTCCCAATTGGCCTGTTTTCGAGTCTTCACTTGACGTGCGCTTGAAACATATCTGCTTCTTTTTACATATAAAATATCATTGCATTTCTCATTTTACTTTCGAATGTTTTTAGATAGATCTGCCGGTAACTCAGAGCTGAAGCAATCATTTAAACGTCCCGCCTTCCTCTAACGACTGTGTAAGACAAATTTCGGATGCGGTAATTTGTCAGCGAGTCGTGAATTTCGCAGATGTGGCAATTTATTTTGTTTCAAGTCCTGTCGTTATTTAAAAGGGAACGTGTGTGAAGTATTTTTTGGGTTTTTTTTTCGTAACGTTAGTTCGTATAAGGATATGATAATATGATTGTTTCTAATAATTTGTTCTGCTGATAATGGCATTTTTTTATTGCTTGGGTTGGTGAACGAGCTCACAGCCCAGCTGGTGTTAAGTGATTACCGGAGCCCATAGACATCTACAATGTGTCAGGGGTTGGATTCTAATGTGTCAGGTTTGACAATACCACAGCTGCCTCATCCTTCAAACTGAAACGCATCAAATGTAGCCTACACTTAGGTATATTTTCTTTGTAACATGTGGAATAATTGTCCCGTACGTTGTATCTCAATAAATTGGTCAACAGCTTAATCGTATACTTTACTAACTGCTTTAATTACTGACTACCGTAACTATCCCCCACGGATAGATACTATGATCATGTCTATTTTATGCCACAAAGCAGTTTTGTGTATCAGTTTAGGTGTAGGACAAATGTCATGCAATAAACTATCATTTAATTTAGATTTCGACCTCATGCGTCAAAGCTGCAGCCTTGACCCTAAGATGTCCATAGGCCATAACCATTTTATTTGTCAACCCATCTAGAATTAAATAATTAAATAATTACATATAAGGTATTATTTTATTTACATCAAAATACAGTTTAGCTTAGTAAAACTATAGCACAAATTGAGTTTCTCTATAAAGAGAAACAACATTTAAATCTATTGCTTCACCACTTTTGTATGTTTTTTATATTTTAAAACCCCAACTTGCTTTTATATTTCTAATGTTCCTTCTTATGAGGTTTCAATATTCAAAATTCCATTTATGTCATCTTTATAACATATTAACCTCTTTTAAGATAAATCGTATAGAGGTTACCTACACATTACGTAAATCTAATAATGTTATTTAAATTTATTTCAATAAAACTCACCTATAATATTGACGATGACAACATAATCAAGAAATAAAAAATTACTGGAGCTCTTTCTGTTTATTTAAACACTCAATGCCACATCCGAACTGAACGTATAAGTTTTCTAGAGTTAATGTTGCATCGGCAATTTGTCAACGACAGCGGTGGCACCTGGCAGCTTATCAGCTGATAAGTCACCAGCCCACCTTCGAACGCATCGTGAATGTATTAAGGAATGATTTATTGTTTGTTTGCGTGATTCTAAGGATATGATTTACGATCCGAGAAATGATCATTGTCATTTGATTTTGTACAGAAATGAGTTCGTAACTTTTTTTTTTTAGCAATAAATTCGATATCTGTTCAGATCTGTGAATGAAAATCATTTGAGGCATGTCAAGTGTTCAACTATCACAAAAAATCTTGTATGCATATAAAACCATAAAATAAATAAAAAATAATAGCAAACCAAATTAAGACCTATGTGCGCCGGTAACCACGTGAGCCGTGAGCTCGTCCGTATACCCAAGTAATAAAAAAGAATAAAAAACTATAAATTTCATCTTATTTTTTTATTTATTTAATTTTGAACTTATTTACCATTACAAAATTTAACTTAAATATAATTATTAAATAATATCTTATTTTTTATCATGTTAATACTGTACGGGATATTAGAACGAAATTATAAAATTATTGCATCGTCATTGATCCTTGATGCACGCGCAAATTTTCAATTTAATCCGACATCTTGAAGCCGGTAAAAGCTTTCGTTACACACACAATTTTTTTTTAATTGCCCTTGTAGGCAGACGAGCATACGGCCCACCTGATGGTGAGTGGTGGCCGTCGCCCATGAACTTCAACAATGCCAGGGGCAGAGCCAAGCCGCTGCCTAAAGTACTCTCCACAAGCCTCGTTTGAAGAAGGATATGTCATAGCACTCGGGAAACACCGTGGAGGGGAGCTCATTCCAAAGCCGGATGGTACGTGGCCAAAAAGACCTCTGGAAACGCACTGTGCGTTAATACCAGACTTTTTATTTTTATTGCCCTTGTAAGCATACGAAAACTAAAACCAGACTGGTGCGGACTCTTGTTTTCTCTATCTTCTTGTATGGAGCTGAGACATGGACGTTGAAAGCAGCAGACCGAATGCGCATCGATGCTTTCGAAATGTGGTGTTGGAGACGCATGCTAAGAATTCTGTGGACAGCCTTCCGGACTAACGTGTCGATATTGAAGCAACTGGGCATCAAAATCAGACTGTCTACTGTATGTCTGAAGCGGATCCTCGAATATTTTGGTCACATTACGAGGAAAGACGGCGATAACCTGGAAAAACTTATGATCACAGGGAAAGTTGAAGGCAACAGATCTAGAGGCCGCAGCCATACTCGTTGGTCCGATCAGATCCGCACCGCTTTGGACAGTACAGTGTACAGCGCACTGCATGACGCCGTGGACAGGGGAAAGTGGAAAAAGATCCTAAGATTGAAGCTCATGGATGATGGTGGTCACGACCCTCAGACATAAGGAACACGACTCGAGGAGGAGGAAGCATACGAGCATACGGCCCACCTAATGGTGAGTGGTTACCGTCGCCCATGGACTTCAGCAATGCCAGGGGCAGAGCCAAGTCGCTGCCTTAAGTACTCTCCACAAGCCTGGTTTGAAGAAGGATATGTCATAGCGCTCAAGAAACACCGTGAAGGGGAGCTCATTCCAAAACCGGATGGTACGTTTATTTTTTATTGCTTAGTTGGGTGGACGAACTCACAGCCTACCTGGTGTTAAGTGGTCACTGGAGCCCATAGACATCTACAATGTAAATGCCGCCACCCACCTTGAGATATAAGTTCTAAGGTCTCAAGTATAGTTACAACGGCTGCCCCACCCTTCAAACCGAAACGCATTACTGCTTCACGGCAGAAATAGGTAAGGTGGCGGTACCCTACCGCGCGGACTCACAAGAAGTCCTACCACCAGTAATTACGCAAATTATAATTTTACGTGGCAAAAAAGATCTCTGGAAACGCACTGTGTGTTCACACCAAACTGTTAAAACTGCGCAAACACTCGACACGCAATATCTATAATATATTAATACGTGAAACAAAAACTTTGTATCCCTTTCTACGAAAATTGCGCGGACGGAGGAGTATGAAATTTTCCACACTTATAGAAAATATCGAGAAGAAATGCACAATGCTCATATTTTTTTTAAATAATGCATAAAAGATACATTAAATCAATAAAGAAAACATTACACACACTACATACCATGTATTTGACGCACGCACTCATGCATACTATTTATTGTCAAACTTTTGTTCTTGGCGTCTGTTGTCAAATTGAGAATAGATTAAATATCTTCTCTCTCTAGTCTTGGCGATAAAATACAATCATAATAGTGTACAAACTTTCCGAAAAACGTAACAAAAATTCCAATTAATTATAGTCGAATTTCGACTACTGCGGGACCTCTAGTGATTACATAAAGACATAAATAGTAACTGTCAGTTTTGACACCTGCTTTATCTGTTTGATCATGGTTTGATCGAGCCTCCATTAGTCACTGCCATTAAAAGTTCTCATAAAATATTACACGCCTATCGTGTTGTTGTTCGTTTAGTCTATTTGTCGTCAAAAAGTTTATTTCACTGACCTTGATTCGTAGTTTTCATTCGTTGTCACCTTATAAACGCTTTAGGTAATAATAATTAAGAATATTTTTTTTTATTTTTTATTGCTTAGGTGGATGGACGAGCTCACAGCCCACTGGTGTTAAGTGGTTACTGGAGCCCATAGACATCTACAACGTAAATGCGCCACCCACCTCGAGATATAAGTTCTAATTCTAATAATAATTGGGAACAAAACACGTACGGTCATACGGTCCCAATTTAGGATTCCCTGTGTTATAGGTATCAGATACCAGAGACTGACAAACATTCGTTTAACTATATATATGTGGGATTTATGAATGGTAGGGTGCAGATTACCGCAGAAATTCACACAAAATAATTAAAACAATCTTAACGTCGTACGATCCTTTACTTCTCCTTTTGACAACTGACCCATCATCTAATTTTACTTCACAGTGACATCTATCAACATTATAAAAGTGACATAAAAAGAAAATAAGAACAATCAGAATCCCACACGGCTATCCTGCATTATTCATCTGGCCCGGATGAATGCGATTCTTGTTCGTCATCACCATTAGACCATGGTTTCATCATGTCAGCGGAGCTAGTGGTGTTAATAGGTCCTTCACCGTCTCCTATCTTCTTCACGGTGTATCTGTCATTCCTTTTTTTCTGTATAATTTGATATGGTCCTAAATACTTCGGATGTAGCTTATAGCCTTGAACGAATTGTGTTCTCTTAATCGCTACTAGGTCTCCGATCTCATACTGTATAGCTTCTCGTCTTTTGCGATTGTAAACTTTTCGATTTTCTTCTTGAATTTTCTGAATATTTTGCTTTGCTCTGTCTCTAAGTTCTGATCTTTTGTCTTGAAAGTATACTAAATTCTCCTTTTCTATCAACTTTAGAATATCATCACTTTTGTCTCTCATTTTGATTCCAGTAAGCAGTTCAAAGGGTGTCATCCCAATACTTCTTTGGTAAGTCCCATTTAAACAACGTTGCACTTTGCCAATCTGTCGGTACCATTTTGCAGGATCATCTGATGTGAGTTTACTCAGCACGTTTATTATTATTTGGTGTATTCTCTCAACTTGACCGTTTCCTCTCGGCTGACCGGTAGTTATTACATAGTGTGTTATGTTTTCTTCGTTACAGTATGTTTTGAAATCATTAGAAGTAAAAGCAGCATTACGATCTGTTATAATTCGCTCTGGAGAACCGAAAGTTTCCTGTTGCAATCTGAGTTTTTGTAGTACTTCTTCCGTCGATAAAGTTTTGGTTGGGTAGATCCACGTAAATTTCGTGAAACCATCTACAACAGTAAAAATGTATTTGTAATTCTTATTCGTAGATGTCAAAGGACCAAGATGATCAACATGGTAAGTAGACAATGGAGTGTCCCCTTTATCAAGCGGGTGTAAATATCCTTCTTTCCTTCCTTTTTTATGCGAAATTAATATGCATTCCACGCAATTATCAATAATTGATCGTATCTTCTCTTTGCTATTTTCAATGTAGTAGTCTCGGTTTAGTAATTCTTCCGTCTTTATAATTCCGAAATGGCCTTTCTCGTGACATTTTCTTATTATCTCATTTATCATCTTCTTAGGTACAACAATAAGTCTAGTACCATCTTTAACTTTACACAATATTCCATTTTCTAGTACAAAATCTTCATAAGGTTCTCTTTCTAACAACTTCTTTAATAGTTTTATTTTCAGGTCATCATCTTGTGCTCTTTTCAGGCGTGCAGTAGTTTCGGTAAGTATCAGGCTAACAGGGTATCTGCTCAAAGTATCTACATGTCTCATCTGTGTTCCGGATCGGTGTTCAATTTTGTAATCAAATTCTTCAAGGAGGAGTGCCCAGCGAGCAACTCTATGAGGTAAGTCTTTTTTCTGTAGCGTCATGGTTAAAGCAGAACAGTCTGTTATAATTTTGAAACGAATTCCAAGTAAATAAACTCTAAATTTCTTTATTGCTTCTACAATTGCTAAAATTTCCAGATAGTAGCTGTGATATTTCTTTTCTGCAGGAGTAGTCTTTTTGCTCATGTAGTATATCGGGTGCAGCTGGTTATCTTTTGGGCTTCTCTGCAATAAAACGGCTCCGTAGCCATCTATGCTTGCATCTGTATGTAACTCTGTTTCGAGATTCGAATCGTAAATGCGTAAAACTGGTGAACCACACAAAATCTGTTTTAATTTTTCAAAAGCTCTTTCGCAGTTAATGTCAAAATCAAAGTTTACATCCATCTTGAGTAAATCAGTCAGTGGCTTTGCTATGATTGAGTAATCTTTAACAAATTTTCTAAAATATCCAGTTAAACCCAAGAATGACCTTAGTCCTTTTATATTCTCCGGCTTCTTGAACCTTGCAACAGCTTGTATCTTCTCAGTAGAAGGTTTTACATGATTATCACAAATAATATAACCCAAATATTGAATTTCTCTTTGCAGAAAGTGACATTTCTCCCAATTAAATTGTAACCCGTATTCTTGCGCTCTTTCAAGTATTTTCTTCATCTTCTTGATTCCTTCTTCTTCTGTTTTAGAAGGTATTATTAGGTCATCTAAATAAGCTAGGACAGTGCCATCTAGAATGAAATCCTGAAAGATATCATTAACGAATCGTTGGAATACGGACGGCGCTGTGCACAAACCGAATGGCATTTTATTGAATTCATATTGTCCTTGTGGTGTTACGAATGCAGTATACTTCTGGCTTTCTTCGCTGACATTCACGTGTAAAAATCCATTTTTCAAATCTAATGACGTAAATAGTTGTGCTTCTTTCAGTTTATCGAGTAGGTCTTCTATAAGCGGAAGTGGAAATCTTTCTCTGATAATTTTCTTGTTGAGCCTTCTGTAATCTACGCATAGTCGGTAACTTCCATTTTTCTTTTTCGCTAATACTATCGGACTTGCAAATTCTGATTTACTTGCTTTTATTACATCTTGATCTAACCATTCTTCTATCTGTTTATTTACTATGTTTAACTCTAGAGGTGAGAGTCTTCGGGGAGTCTGGTGAATCGGATCTTCATTGGTAAGTATAATTTTAAGTTTTACATTTGATTCTTTCGTCGTAGTCTTTAAGTCATCATAGTCTTCCAGTAATTTCTTAATTGTGTCTTTATATTTCATCGTCTTAATATCATATTTGTCTGTAAGTTCTTCTTTGTAATCATTAATCTGAGTCAGGTGTAATATCTTCTTCACTGAAATTCCATCAGCGGAAAATGCAATTTCAATTTCGTTCAATATAGGATTTCCGAGTAAAATATTAACGGGTATTACGTCATCGTCTACCACGTTAATCTTTGTTTCAAAAATCACATCATCCATTTCAATTCTTGCTGTAAAAGATCCTTTTGTGCGTACTTCATGCTCGGCTATTCCTGATAAATTAAGTGTATTGTTCGGATCGTAGTCATTATCCTTTGACAGTACTTCTCTATAATAGCATTCTCGAATTAAATTTGCATCGCTTCCGGTGTCAAGAAAAGTAGTAACTTCAATATCATTAATCTTGGCTTTCTTGTATGGCTGACGAAGATTCGAAGTAAAGTCGCTTACATCTTGGATTTTAAGTGTCTTCTTCATCGTACTCTGACATTCGTTTGATTTGTGTCCGTATTCGTTACATTTGAAACATTTTATTCCATTTGTGCATGCCGATGATTGGTGGCTAGAATCACCGCAGTTGTAACATCTCTTAGTGTACACGGGCTTGCGTCCTGTAGTCGTCGTGGGCGTAATCTGAGCAGCAGCCTTATGGTGCATCTTTTCCTTTATTTGTGTGTATACTTCCAGTTTCTTTCGAAATTGTTTCATGTCGGTAGCTCCGTATAAAATAGATTTGTTTGTTTCAGAGTCACGGATACCATCTATCACGTATTCTATGATAGCTTCGTCTTCAACTTTCCCATGCATAGCCAATTCCTTCATGTGTAGAAAATACTGTTGGTAAGTCTCACTCGTTTTCATCTTGCGTGATGCTAATTTTTTGTGGATGGTAGCACTACTGAGTTTTGGGGCAAATTCTTCTTTTAATAATTCTTTAAGTACGACCCATGATGTTATCGAGCCCAACGATCGCAGAAATAACTTTGCTGTACCAGAGAGAAGTCTTTTCGAATAAATAATTTTCTCTATTTCAGTCCACTCCATTAACGTAGCGGTATCTTCAAAATCACTTATCCATGTCTCAATCGGGTAGGTATCATCTCCGGTAAAGAGCGTCATAGATTTCTCTAAGTCATTAAAAGAAATCCGTGGTTTGTTTCCAGAGGTAATATCGTCTGAACTGGGTTTTGTCAAATCTTCATTGTCTTTCTGATTTCGTCGTGCCATTCTGTATCAATTGTTTCGTCTTTTATCAACCAAAATAATAACCAATCGTCTTCATAAATTTTTCTGAATAAAATAATCGTCGTTCCCTCAAATGGTAAAATTCTACCAAATATCGGGTATTTTTTTCAGTATGGCAATATTTTATTTCTCTTCTTGATTGACACAGATGATGTTTGACAGCTTGCTTGGCGATTATGCGGCATCTAATATTCACACTTTTACACCGTACACCATGTTTTCTTCATATCCCGGACGAGCCCCCATAAAAGTTGTGGGATTTATGAATGGTAGGGTGCAGATTACCGCAGAAATTCACACAAAATAATTAAAACAATCTTAACGTCGTACGATCCTTTACTTCTCCTTTTGACAACTGACCCATCATCTAATTTTACTTCACAGTGACATCTATCAACATTATAAAAGTGACATAAAAAGAAAATAAGAACAATCAGAATCCCACATATATATTATTATATACATAATATACACTCAGACAAAGAGAAAACAGACTTTTTCGGCATACTAATGTTTGCCCGATATGCCAATTTATGAAAAGCTATAACTAATAATAATTACTTATATGCGTTTAAATGTATACATATATAGATAATAAGCACCCAATAAAGAGAAAACAAACCTGTTCATCACACGAATGTTTTAGCGATGTGGGAATCAAACCCCCGACCTGCGGCGCAACATTCAGTCATGCTGACTACTGGACCACCGAGTCAGTCAGTTATTGTAGGAATCTTTGAATTTTTTATTGCTTAGAAGGATAGACGTCTTCATGGCTCGCCTAGGGTTAAGTAAGTAAGGATCCTTACCAGCATCAACAATGTAAATGCCGCCACACACCTTGAGACATGAGTTCTAAGATCTCAGTTTTTACAGTACAACGGCTGCCCCACCCTTCGAACCGAAACGCATTACCGTTTCACGGCAGAAATAAGAAAAGTACGACACCTTGCCGTGCGTGCTCATAAGACGTCCTAACACCAGAATTGAACCTTTAGGTTAATTAGTTTTTATCGATTTAAATTGCACCACAAGTCAATGAAATTAATCACTAAAAGTCCAGGTTTAATATTTATTTACATACAACAAGTTGAACACGCACAAACAGGCAGCACAGCACAGACGAAGAACTAGTCCATAGAATTAAATAGTGAGATTAAATAGTAGGTGGAAACTGTATTTAAATAAAACATACAGGAAACAAAGAATTACGGAATATATAAATATACTAATATTATAGTTGTAGTATAAATGTGTACGTGTTATTGTTATATGTATATATTATATAAATGACAATGTACATAGTAAGTGTGTTAGTGTGTGTATGTGTGTATGTGTGTGTTTGTGTGTGTAGGTGGGTAGGTAGATGCCACAAACCCTTCTTCTTGATTCACTGTTATGTGTAATGATGTATTGTGTTGCATACTATTTTATTTAAGAAAATATTCTGTATAAAGCGTTTACAAAAATGCTTTTTTCCACAAAACCAAAATAAAGGACCCGTGCAACTCACAAAGAATCTTACAAGTTGCACGGCTAACTCCTAATGAGCAGACACTCGCGACATCGCTCTAGAGACACTCGTAGAGCTGCGGCAAGATGGCGGTCGTGCAATTTAATGTCACATATAAAATGTTTGAGAATTGTTAGCTATGTCTGAAAGAATTTGTTTCAAATTTAACTGGTTATTTGTCCTGTGCATTCATTGTGATGAAACCGTATTGGGGTTAGCAAACAATGCCTACTACGCTTAGAAAAACCACTTCCATGATGACGGAATAACATCGCGTAGTAAAAAGAAGATCAGCTTTTATTTTATTGCTTAGATGGGTGAACGAGCTCACAGCCCACCTGGTGCTAAGTGGTTACAGGAGCGTATAGACATCTACAACGTAAATGCACCACCCACCTTGAGATATAAGTTCTAAGATCTCAGTATAGTTACAACGGCTGGCCTACCCTTCAGACCGAAACACATTACTGCTTCACGACAGAAATAGGTAAGGTGGTGGTACCTACCCGCGTGGACTCATAAGAGGTCCTACCACCAGTAAGCTAAATATAAAAGCATAATTTTCTCGTATATTCAGTACAAAAACCACTTTTTCTCGAATGCGGAAAAGTGCCTAATATATTATTTTTTAATAATGTTCTTAAAGGGAATCATTGACGAAAAGTTACGATAAGGAAATATGTAAGTTAAATTAAATTAATTAAGCTCTTAGACCGAATCAATGTCGAAAATTTACGAGAAAGAAATTCAGTACTTATATCCTTATACCTTTAAACGAGCAATTCTTGCATATATATAATCTGAATCTCGGAAACGGCTCCAACGATTTTCATAAAATTTAGTATACAGGTGATTTCGGGGGCGATAAATCGATCTAGCTATGATTTATTTTCAGAAAATGTTGTTTTATTCGCGTTTTCAATAATCAACTCTTCCCGACATCTATTGGCGAATAATAATACTATTTTTCTTAATTTAGGGCAACTAACCGCTTTAAAGGCACAACAAGATGGCGTTATCAAAAAAAAAACAGAGCAAAGCTCGGTCATCATCTAGTTTTTATATTATAAACCGAAAAAAAAACTCATCGCAGAGATTGAAAAGGAAATTTCTCTTTCACAGTCATCGATTGAAATTCACACTCGAAAGATTCTGAGAGAGATTATTTTCGTTCTTATTATAAAATACGTATTTTAAGATTGTTAACATTTTCTTTAATACTCCTCAGTTGATTTTAGTTTGATTGTAATTAGTTAGAAGATCGCGAATTTTATTTCTTATTATTATTATTATGTGTATTAAACACTGCCTCGCCTGAGAAGACGGCAGGACACACTCCGGCGAGGTGGGAAACAATCGGCCGGAGCATTAGGGACTATTGGGCGAGAAACCGGCGAACTATACGGGCATTGTCCAGCAAGACTGCTTTTTGCATTTGGGCCACCACCGACTTTTTCTTGAGACCAAGCCTCTCGAGATGTTTTGAGAGGCTTTTAGGGACCAAACCATTCACCGATACAATTACCGGGATTATTTCTGTAGATACCACCCTCCGCATGTCAGTCACCTCGTGCGCCAGGTCCAGATATTTGGTCTTTTTATCTGCCTCGGCGCGCACAAGGTTCTCGTCGTAGGGAATGGTCGTCTGCCTACAAAGGTAATAAAAAAAAAATTCTTATTGGTTGATTTTTATTGAACCTGAAAAGTAAATGAGTTTACGGTCTCCCTGGTATTATTCGTTGTGGCCTAAAGGATAAGACGTCCGGTGCCTTCGTATGTAGCGATGCACCGGCGGTGTTCGAATCCCGCTGGCTAGTACCAATTTTTCTAATGAAATACGTAATTAACAGATGTTTACGATTGACTTCCACGGTGAAGGAATAACGCCGTGTAGTAAAAATCAAACCCGCAAAATTACGATTTGTGTAATTATTTTTGTGAGTCCGCACGGGTAGGTATCACCGCCCTGCCTGACACCATTTTGGTTTGAAGGGTGGGGCAGCCGTTATAACTATACTGAGACCTTAGAACTCATATCTCAAGGTGGGTGGCGCGTTTACGTTGTAGATGTCTATGGGCTCCAGTAACTACTTAACACGTGGGCTGTAAGATCGTCCACGCACCTAAGCCAAAAAAAAAAAGTGTCGTGCGACACCGGATAAGAACGAAGTTCCTTATTATAAAAATATTAATTTTAAGTTCTATTCGAGGTATAAAGAGAATAATTATTCGGGTATACATTTTTATTATGGTGTTTTTAATTGATAAAAATAAAAATAAAAACTACTATACAATGTTATCAACTTTATTTTATTGACAATGATTTATAAAAAATATATAATAATAATATACTTTTTTTTTCCTATGCTGATAGCCTTGAGAGGCTATTTCAGCTTCAACCTAAGGTGTGTAGGTGAGCTCACGGGGCTCAAACCGTAGTGTTGCTAACATTGACCCTAGCAAGAGCAGTGCTTCGCAGAATCTACCACCGGATCGGAAACGCTACCCACTGAGATGATCCGGCGAGAAACTCAGTGGGCTGTGTATAGACACAGCCCACTGAGTTAATTCGCTCGTCGAATTCTTCGTCGCGAGCGTCGGATTCGACGAGGACGGTGACCGGTGCTTGTGGTGCGTAAAAGCACCGTTAATGGATCAGGAGGATCCGTAATGACGTGCTTTGGGCGACGTCGACGGTTTACCATTCGTAATAATATACAAAGAAACAGCTATTTATATGAATAATAATAATAACCGTCATCACGTAGACTATACATTAGAAACTGTATAGCCATCATACTAAGACTATACATAATTAATAAAAATCTTACATTACGGACGTTTTTTTTCCGATTAGGGTACCGCCCCTCCGCATTGTCCCGGAAGGAACTTCGTTCCAATAAAAAAAATTACATACAATAAAATAAAAGCACTATAAAGTTGAGCGATACACGTCCCGAGTCAGTTATGAGTATAACGAATAAAAAATAATTATCTACAACCTCACAAACGGACATTGTCTGGTATCTTTGTCTACCACCTGCAGCATTGCAGTCGTGAAGCTCAGCGCACAATCTTAAGATCATCTAACACGTAGACGGTGCTACGTGTTTCCGTAGCCACGTAGACCGTTGCGGTACGTGCTACGAAAATTTGTAATAACAGAGTCGCATGTGAACAATACGAACTAAATTTGTAGGAGGTTTTTTTTTATTAATATCTTTATATTGTACAGGTTTATTGTCTTATAGATCTTGAACTGTTCATTGAAGAGTTATACTACAGGGCATCTTCCTATAACACGATATTTTATAACACGGTTTCGCTTTAACACGAAAATAATAATCATATAACACGGTACTTCTTTTTTTTTATTGCCTTTGTAGGCAGATGATCATACGGCCTACTTGATGGTGAGTGGTTACCGTCGCCCATGGACCTCAGCAATGCCAGGGGCAGAGCCAAGCCGCTGCCTACTGCTTAATACTCTCCACAAGCCTCGTTTGAAGAAGGACATGTCGTAGCGCTCGGGAAACACTGTGGAGGGGAGCTCATTCCATAGCCGGATGGTACGTGGCTAAAAAGACCTCTGGAAGCGCACTGTGGATGAATGTAATGGCTCCAGGTAGTATGGATGAACTCTACTCTGGTGGCGGGCGGTCCTACGATAAAAACGAGATGATGTATCATCTCAAACAATTCCTCAGAGCACACCTCTATAACACGATAACGAGATTTTTGCTTAAAATTATTTAGGAAATTACATTATGCACTATGAACACATAATAAATGAGAATAACCGAAAGAATACTGCTAATTTAAAATATATAAATAAAATACATACAGGCATAGTTGAGATGTTTTATTCCTGAAAATTACTATTCTACTGGTGGCAGGACCTCTTGTGAGTTCGCGCGGGTAGGTACCACCGCCCTGCCAATTTCTGCCGTGAAGCAGTAATGCGTTTCGGTCTGAAGGGTAGGGCAGCCGTTGTAACTATACTGAGACCTTAGAATTTATATCTCAAGGTGGGTGGCGCATTTACGTTGTAGATGTCTATGGGCTCCAGTAACCACTTAACACTAGGTGGGCTGTGAGCTCGTCCACCCATCTAAGCAATAAAAAAAAATACCCTCCTTTTTATTCTGGCTTCTAGTCTCAAATAACATGGTTTCACAGATCACGCAACTTCGTAGGAACGTATCTTCCATATTATAGGAGGAGTACCTTACTGCAGTAAGGTTGATTAGGCCTTCTATCTTATACTGCGAAGCATCAAGTCAGGATATCACTCAATATCACCAAATATCTCACTCAAGTAATACATTATTGCCTTGTACCCTTGCTGTATACCTTACTTCTAGCATTGCTGAGTGACAATGAGCACTCGCCATAGGTAAGACGCGTGCCAACCAATCTACAGTACCAGGCAATAAATATTGCACATCGAGCCAGCGACGCCAGGTGGGGGAGGAAAGTCTTCGAATGGAGGCCACGGATGGGTACCAAGAGCGTGGGGCGTCCTCCAACCAGGTGGACTGACGACTTAGTGCGCACGGCGGGAAGTCGTTGGATGCGGAAGGCGGAGGACCGCATTATGTGGAAGGCATTAGGGAAGGCCTATGTCCAGCAGTGGGCAGATAAAGGCTGATGATGATGATAATGATGATGATAGTTAGAAAGAGACAGACGTCTAATTTTGATTTTGTTGTAGAACGTTACCTAATTATTTTTTTATTTGGGAAACAAACAGTTCAATACAAAGATATAATATTAAAAAAAATAGCTAAAACAATAACCAAATATGTTTCCACAATCAAAATCGCTTATAAGTAGAAAGTGAACAGAGAAGAGAAACTTAGAAATTTAAGTTACAAAAAAAACAAAAGCAACACAACACGCACATATTCTTTTGTACATCAACTTACACTATATAACTACAATACTCATCGGACTAAATCACCTTATAAATATTTTAAAATAGCTTTTCCATATGCTACAAGTGACAAGCAAAACATGTCGGCATTAGAGAACTTAGCGTCGTACAACCTACAAGATCTACGGACAAAAGAGTTAGAAGCATATTTCGTGCATATATAAGCATATATGTGCGACGGTACATCAACAATCCGGTATCTATGGAGACTAAATGTCAATTAGGTAATCTACAACATATATTGAAGTTGTATAGTTTGAAGTCGTCGTGGCCTAAAGGATAAGACGTCCGGTGCATTCGTATCGAGCGATGCACCGGTGTTCGAATCTCGCTGGCGGGTACCAATTTTTCTAATGAAATACGTACTCAACAAATGTTCACGATTGACTTCCACGGTGAAGGAATAACATCGTGCAATAAAAATCAAACCCGCAAAATTATAATTTGCGTAATTACTGGTGGTAGGACCTCTTGTGAGTCCGCACGGGTAGGTACCACCGCCCCGCCTATTTCTGCCGTGAAGCACTAATGCGTTTCGGTTTGAAGGGTGGGGCAGCCGTTGTGACTATACTGAGACCTTAGAACTATATCTCAAGATGTGTGGCGCATTTACGTTGTAGATGTCTATGGGCTCCAGTAACCACTTAACACCAGGTGGGCTGTGAGCTCGTCCACACATCTAAGCAATAAAAAAAAAAAGAAATATATATAAATTAACCGTCTCTTTCCCACGGTCGATGTGCAATATTTATCGCCGGGCACTGTATAAGGGCTATAAAAATATACAAAATCACATTTCGAGTTTCGGTATTAATCCTTAATTCAATGGCTCATCAAAGAACATTAAGCGCGGTTAATCGATTGGGAAATGAACACTAAAATCCTATGTAGGTTTAATCGCTTAGGTTGATATTACATTCGTTTGACATCAACCGACCTTATGTCTATTTTTCAAACGTCCATCGCTAAACACAGGCCTTCTCTGAGCCTCGCCACAAGTGATCGGTCAACCAACCGCCTAACGTTTGATATTCCTACTGTACTAATCTACTAAAGGTCGAATTATTTCTAATTAAAAACCGTCTCGGCATGATGATTGGACGCTCGGGCGGAAAAGCGAAAAATTATCAATTTTGGTTATGCAATGTCGAATTTTTCTTGTACACATTTGAACCAGTTGGAGGTCGTCGTGGCCTAAAGGATAAGACGTCCGGTGCATTCGTGTTGAGCGATGCACCGGTGTTCGAATCTCAGGCGGGTACTAATTTTTCTAGTGAAATACGTACTCAACAAATGTTCACACGATTGACTTCCACGGTGAAGGAATAAAATCGTGTAATAAAAATCAAACCCGCAAAATTATAATTTGCGTAATCACTGGTGGTAGGACCTCCTGTGAGTCCGCGCGGTTAGGTACCACCACCCTGCCTATTTCTGCCGTGAAGCAGTAATGCGTTTCGGTTTGAAGGGTGGGGCAGCCGTTGTAACTATACTGAGACCTTAGAACTTATATCTCGAGGTTGGTGGCGCATTTACGTTGTAGATGTCTATGGGCTCCAGTAACCACTTAACACCAGGTGGGCTGTGAACTCGTTGACCCATATAAGCAATAAAAAAATTGAGTTTTAAGTACTCATGATAAGCTTACTGATTTAAAAAAAAATAAGCTTTTTAATTTCATCCGCCCAGGTCTCTGGAATGACTAAACAAAACCAGGTTTGGCAGCTACCCAACAGGTCACAAATGTTAGTCCTTCACAGTACACATAAAGGAGCAATTATATTTCCATCAGACTATAATAGACTTTACACCTTATGAAAAGAGTTCAGTTTGCAAACAATTAACTCCAAATTTTTTTGTATGTGTTTCTGAAATATAATTTTCATTTCATTTTCTATATGTCACAATGGGATCGCGTTATATAAGAGAGATTCAAGCAAGATTAAGTTAATAATTTCGAAACTTATCCGCCCTGATTTTATACGGGGTTCAATATATGTCGGAGAAGCTACAATTATTAACACCATCGTCAGACATCATAGGGGCGAATAGGGTGATCGAGCTAAGAGAAATATTGAGTACACCAATCACGTTTTTTGTCTTAGAACAATTTAGAAATCTTCTCTTGACGTTAGCAAACGAAAGCGAATAACAGTTCTTAGGACGGAGGCACCGCTCTTCAAGAAGGCTGGTCGGTAAGTGTGATGGCGTCTACGCGCCTCCATCGGCTAGGCTCTCTCGTAGCACGAAGTTAGCAGAGTTCCGATAATACCGCGATCGTGCTGCCATCTCTCGGGAATCGTGCTGCGTTTCGTTTAGCTACCAAACTAATGACCGACATATATTTTATTAATTATTTTTTAAGTCTAATTTTTTATAAGAAGTTTTAATAGTGTGGTTCACGTCTCTTCTGGATTTTGAAATCTCTACGTATCTGTAGAGAAATTTTGATTCGCTCTTTGTTTTAAGCCGTAAACTCCATAAGGCGTAGTTTGAGCAGTTGCTTGAGCTGAAACCACCATTTCCGTTATACTCTCTTCTTAGTTGCTTGGTATGTTTTAGTCCAGACTATGTATGCTATCAGCATCCTACCTACTAGAGCTCAAATATAGCATTGAACCCGACTTGTGCAAACATCCGTGCAAACATACATACAACTACTCATGCATGTACTCGTAAAGCTTACTAAAAAAAAAGTTTTGGTTACTTTTTGCATAAAGCGATCCAGTTAGAAATGATTAAAATAATAAATTCAAGTACAGAGACACGTGTGACGGATCGTTGGCCAGGATTATATTATTAAGATCGTTTCACGGTGGGAGATTAAAGGTTTGCTTCGGTTAAAGGGTTGCCCATTTGGGCGTATGACATATCCCTTTTCAAACGCGATTTTTAAAGATTATCTGTAGCCGTTCTCGTCTGGCAATATCCGTAAGCAACGGTAGCTACTCATTATGAGTGATCTGTATGAACGTTTGTCATCGAAGGTAATGAGTACTGGCGTTGAAGGGACTTTTTTATTGCTTAGATGGGTGGACGAGCTCACAGCCCACCTGGTGTTAAGTGGTTATTAGAGCCCATAGACATCTACAACGTAAATGCGCCACCCACCTTCAGATATAAGTTCTAGGGTCTCAAGTATAGTTACAACGGCTGCCCACCCTTCAAACCGAAACGCATTACTGCTTCACGGCAAAAATAAGCAGGACGGTAGTACCTACCCGTGCGGACTCACATGAGGTCCTGCCACCAGTAATTACGCAAATTATAAATTTGCGGGTTTGATTTTTATTACACGACGTTATTCCTTCGCCGTGGAAATCAATCGCGAACAATTGTTGAGTACGTATTTCATTAGAAAAATTGGTACTCGCCTGAGATTCCAACACCGGTGCATCGCTCAATACGTATGCACTGGACGTCTTATCCTTTAGACCACGACGACTTGTACAATTGTGTACATCAGATGCCACAACTCAGTGTGCCTATAAAGTACCTGACCCGCTCGATGGAGATCAAAAATGACAGAAGTATATCCAAAACGCACATGCTACCTTCCACTCAATAGAGTCTAGATCAATAACCGCCTAACAGGATGTTGGACATGAACTCCTTCCCGATCTAAGCCCATAAAACCTAAATTCAATATTCATTCACCTTTATTTCTAATCCTAATTCCGTCTAGACCTAAATCCAGGCGATATCTTGAGGCAGCACAAAAAAGAGGTGTTCTTAAAGTGATCGGTGTTTTGTTTTGTGTTAGCGTTTTAGCTTTTTGTTGTCCAACAGATGTTTTCTCGGTACCTTTCGTGATGTTTTATTAAAATATTGTTTGTAGCGAAATATAAGAAAACGGAGGGTGGTTTGTTTTATCTTTGTATAGCGATTACATTTGAATGGCTGAACCGCATTGTAACTGACTTCAACGAATAGGTCCGCAGTTTAATTTCTCCGCCAAAACAAACGAAATTTATTATAAGAGTATGTGGTTCTTGTTTAGTATACAGGACATACAAGAAGACGAAACTCGCCAGCCTATTTCTGCCGTGAAGCAATAATGCGGTTTTTTTTTATTGCCCTCGTAGGCAGACGAGCATACGGCCCATCTGATGGTGAGTGGTTACCGTCGCCCATGGATTTCAGCAATGCCAGGGGCAGAGCCAAGCCGCTACCTACCGTTGAGTAATCTCCGCAAGCCTCGTTTGAAGAAGGACAAGTCATAGCGCTCGGGAAACACCGTGGAGGGGAGCTCATTCCAAAGCCGGATGGTACGTGGCAAAAAAGATCTCTGGAAACGCACTGTGGATGAACGCAGTGGCTCCAGGTAGTATGGATGAACTCTACTACGGCGTTTCGGCTTGAAGGGTGGGACAGCCGTTCTAACTATACTGAGACCTTAGAACTTATATCTCGAGGTGTGTGGCGCAATTACGTTGTAAATGTCTATGGGCTCCAGTGATCACTTAACACCAGATGGGCTGTGAGCTCGTCCACACACCTAAGCAATAAAAAAAAACATAAACGTGGTCGCTATTTATAACGCTGCCTGTTTCTAGGCAGCGTTTAAGCCAATGCACATATGAAGAATATGAGAACATCTTTACTGGTGGTAGGACGTCTTGTGAGTTTGCACGGGTAGGTACCACCACTCTGCCTATTTCTGCCGTGAAGCAGTAATGCTTTTCGGCTTGAAAAGCGGGGCAACCGTTGTAGAACTTATATCTTGAGGTGGGCGGCACATTTACGTTGTAAATGTCTGTTGGCTCTGGTAACATCAGGTGGGCCGTGAGCTCGTCCAACCCATCTAAGCAATAAAAAAAAATTCTGAATATGATTCTGTAATTCTTCAAAGTAAAGAAGCAAGCTCCTTTTTAAATGGTAGGTATTGCTTTTGTAGGAAGGATACTATTTTCTTGCAGCCCACCCAGAAACTTGTGGTAGGAGACTCACTAGATCTAACTCACTAGAGACTAACTAAACATTCTCCATTATACAGTAGAAAAATCCGAAAAGCTTTAGTTTCAGTGCGGTAGTACTTTTCGGATTATATTCTAATACGCGATAATAATCCTTCAGTGTTAAATTTGCTACTCCATAGACTGTTTGTCAAGACAGCGTCATCTAAAGCAAAATTATCCTGGTTTTTTCTTATTGCCCTTGTAGGCAGATGAGTGTATGCTAACCACTTACTTTGGAGAGGCTTAAACAACAAAGGGAAGATCTTCCACCGAGCGGGTGATATTTGCTCGGTAGACCGACAGTCCGAATGTTGTTGTTCGGAACTTGTATATATGCGCTTTATCTTGAAAATGTCGTAAGCGAGATTCAGGCATCTGTCAATTATCTTACGTTGTATGATGGCTACCCGCCACACTTACCATCAGTTCATCAGTGGTTACCGTCGACCATGGATTTCAGTAATGCTTGGGGCAGAGCCAAGCCGCTGCCTACCGTTAAGTACTCTCCACAAGCCTCGCTTGAAGAAGGACCTCGTCTCGATGATAGAATAAGAGCTATCTTTAACGTATCCTTGAATCACCGAGGACCAAACTGTTAGTTGAATTTGAATAATTTATTACCAACAAAATAAGTAAGGATCGCGGTGGATTCATTCCAACCCTTACGTAATTCGGGGGTAGGTTAGCATTTCTCCCGGGGGTGTGATAGCGTCTTTTACGAGCTGGGATACGAACGATGTATGAAAATAGTGGTTATGTTCAATTCATTTTCCCTCACCTGGTTTTAAGAGTTTATGTGTGCTCGGAGATACAGTTTAAATTTAATGTAATAATTACGTA
This sequence comes from Bombyx mandarina, assembly GCF_003987935.1. The sequence continues at coordinate 2,878,861 of NW_021011499.1, read as the reverse complement.
ATCTCATCATGTCGTTTATGTCATGATCATGTCACACATACTGTGATAAACAGTATCTTCGTGTAGATTTCACTTAAATCCTTTCAGCAAATTTTGCAAATTGCAAATTGAATGTATATGGCTCGGGTAACGCTCAGTATATCTGCTAGGATAAATACCATAGCTTATTTCGTTTATGCTTGATTTTAGGTATCGTCCTCCTCCTTGCGTCGGTTTCCTCATTACTTAGGGTCGTGGTCATGGCCTTGAAACAGTTTGTTTTTTATAACGCACCGCCATCTGTTCCTATCTGCAGCTGAGTGCAGAGCATCGTGCACTGTTGTATCAAAGGCTGCACGAATCTGGTCCGTCCAACGGGTCGAGCTCCTGCCTCTTGGTTGCTTGCCCTCGACCTTTCCAGTGACCGCCAATTTACGTATCGACGGATATATAAATCGATTGCTAGTTTATAGAACAGACAGTGAAAAAAATATTATTTTATTCTTATTTATATAGGGTTTTCTTTTTATATTGATTTAATGCTTTAATGCTTAATTGCTTTAACGAGCTCACAGCCCACCTGGTGTTAAGTAGTTACTGAATCCCATAGACATATACGACGTAAATGCGCCACCCACCTTGAGATATAAGTTCTAAGGTCTCGAGTATAGTTACAACGGCTGCCCCACCCTTCAAACTGAAATGCATTACTGCTTCACGGCAGAAATAGGTAGGGTGGTGGTACCCACCCGCGCGGACTCGTAAGAGGTCCTACCACCAGTAAAAAAGTAAGTAAGTTTTCGTTTTTATAAGTGCCTCTTAAATTGAAGGTCTAAAAATTTTATGAACCCGCTAGAAAGAACAACGGACCGAGTATATAAACTTTGTATTAAAAGTATTATAATATTTAGATTACCGTTATTCCTGTTCTATCTTCAAAGAACTTGTTCTATAAAATATTTAATTCGGAACATTTTAACTTTTAACATCCGAATTTCACTTAAACATTGTCTTAACATTCTGCTCGAAAATAATCAAAATTTCAGTCTTAAGGTGCCGTTCCGATGTACGCAATTGCGTTTGCAGCAGTAACTTTTTATTAATGAAATTTAATTCCAAACTTATTATACACAATTCAGTTTATTTGCTACTGAAAAGAGTGCCAATTTTTATTTAAGATTCGATCTACTCTACATACTTATTTACTCGAGATTATATTTCATTTCATTTCATTTCAGCCCAGTTGATTAGTGTCTCAAATTAATCATCTTCATTTCATTTCATTCACTCCCTATTATTATTTTTCATAAAAACAAGAATATAAATTAAAATAAGACATAACCTAAAAGTTTTAGCTACCAGGTCATAAAATTCCTTTAAAAAATTTGCAATAAAAAACATTCTGGAAGTAGCTTGTTGATGGTAATACCTAAGAATTAATGATTAAGAAAAAAATTTTTTTTTAATAACTGGCAACAAATCACGTATGGTCATCTAGCCCCAAATTAAGATTCTTTGTGTTATGAGTATCAGAGACTGACATACATACTTATAGCCTAGCTGCGTCCTGTGTCGTACACAGGGTCACCCCGCAAATTACCGCGGATGCCCCCGAGCCCCGAAAATAAATCGCCGCGTCGCCCGCCAAAACCGCCTCCGAGCTTCCGGCCCAGACATCAAAGCCTCGGCACCCTCTGTGTCGCAGGCTAAGCCAGCGTTCGTTCCGGCGCCGGTGCCCAGTGTCTCGGCTTGGGCNAAAAAATAAAAAAAAAAAAACATACTTATAGATGTTTATCTATATACATAATATATAGATAATTAATACCCTGACAAAGAGCAAACAAAACTGTTAATCACACGAATGTTCGCCCGATGTGAGAATCGAACCCACGACCCTCGGCACAATAGCCAGGGAAGCTACCTACTTACACCACCACTAGTCGATCAATCAGTATTTTAAAAATGACATTTAATCATTTGGAAAATACGCTATCGTATTTTTCGAAACGCTAATTTAGAATACCGCCCAAAGTGCCTAAGGCATTATCTACCTTGTCTACACAAACAGAGGAAGTAAAGGGTGCTTTTGACGGCATCTCAGTTAAACTTTATACTTTTTAATTAGTTTCACACACAAAAACATTAGTGACGCTGCGGCCTTAATGTTTTGAGGTTTTATACTTAAGATCCAACACTTGAAATACTTGAAGTCGTCGTGGTCTAAGGGATACGACGTCCGGTGCATTCGTGTTGAGCGATGCAATGGTGTTCGAATCCTGCAGGCGGGTACCAATTTTTCTAATGCTTCAGTGCTTATTGCCTATAAAGCACGTGACCCGTTCGATGGAGATCAGAAATGACCGAAGTATATCCAAATCTCGAAAGACTACTTATCACCGGCAAAGTGGAAGGAAAGAGGCCTAGGGGGCGTAGTCCCATGCGCTGGTCCGATCAGATTAAGACGACTTTGGAATCTAGCATCAATGTCGCTATCCACTGCGCGGAGGACAGAAGTGAATGGAGGAACATAGTCCTAACAAAAGTGCTCAGTAAAGGTCACGACCCTCAGAACTGAGGAATACGACGCACGGAGGATCCAAAACGCACATGCCGCCTTCCACTCAATAGAGACTAGATCAATAGCCGATTAACAGGAGGTTGGACACGAACTCCGGACACGGACTTTAACACGGATTCGAACACCGTTGCATCGCTCAACACGAATGCACCAGACGTCTTATCCTTTAGGCCGCGACGACTTAAATTCATAGTTCCTTCTACGTTTTTCGGATAATCGCTCGCACTAAAACCTAGGGCTTAGAATACGGCAGACTGATGCCCAGGGCTATAGATACCTTGGCAACATTAGCTCGAGAGATAAAGAACTCGGCGCCGAAGCGGTGGTGCTGACGGCTCCTCGGGAAACTTTAACGAATAAAGTTCGGACCGTGTTAAGGAATTAGGTTCTTCCGCTGACGTGGTCGCGGTTCAAGGCGGAAGAGATCCGCGGTTATTCATATATTGATAAGTGAAGCAAAAAAATTGTACCCCTTTTTACGAAAATTGCGCGGACGGAGGAGTATGAATTTTCCCAAACTTATAGATAATGTAAAGAAGGAGTGCAGAATGTTAATATTTTTTTTAAATATGCATAAAAAATACATCAAATAAATAAATAAATAAATTACACACACTACCATGTATTTGACACACACACGCATCATAGTATCGGTTTATTGTCAAACTTTTTGCTTATAGTCTGTAGTCAAATTGAGAATAGATTCAACATTGTTTGTCTTTGCAAAAATGTTGCGAAATCTGTGATTATAGAGGTATAATAAATAGTCTTTGACAATAGAATCATAATAGTGTACAAACTTATAATCTCAATTAATTATTGTGGAATTTTGACTACCGGGAGACCACTAGTATGTATCAATTCGCTACCCAAATACGTGTCGGTCATGTTCGCGACCACACACTCGTTATACGTAAGAAAGTTTTATATTTTAATTACAAAACTTTGCTAATGAACTTCCGCGTACCGGAAGACGTAGCGTGGGTAGGCCTCTTACAAGACGGACCGACAACCTATTGAGGTTCGCGGGGATCCGCTGGATGCAAGCAGCGCAGGACCGATCGTTGTGTCGAGTTTGAGGGAGGCCAATGTTCAGTAATGGAGGTCTGTGGGCTGATAGAAAAGATGTCCGAAGTATCTGTGTTGTGAAATCTGCGGGCTTAAGTACCCTTCAATAAAAGGACACTTAGCACCATAATATTTCAATTCAACAATGTTCTCAATGTCTCAGATATACGGCCACTTACTAACGAGAAATTACCCAAAAATACATAACAATAAATCCTTTACATACACCGCAAGTAACTTATATACACTACACTCACAACTTTGGTTGTTTTAGACGCGTTCGCCGATAGTTTGACCCATACGAGGTTCACAACAAATCGCTAAATAAATTTGGCACTGCAATTCGCTTTTAGATTCGACGCGATCATTGAACTCGACGAAGTACAACGTGGCACTTAGCCCATAACATTAGTCCGTTGAGGTTCTGGATCTTTTCGTGGGCCGCGATTCCAAGAGCTCACAAAGCTATTATAGTCCCAAACCAAACTCCACTTTTCTTGCCGAAAATCGGCCTTGCTCGTTCAAGCTTGTAAACTTGGCTTTCCAAGCAATACCTCTGTCTTAAATAAAAACTTGTCTATTCATTTCGTGACGTACACTTAAGATGACCACGAGTTGCCCTAGAAAATAATAAAAACTTATTAGTGCCAGTGATACATCTAAAAATATTATAGATAACAGTAGCACTACTGTTTTTATCGCAACGCTATGTTAGGTAACTAAGGTATGTTAGGTACTTTCCTCATCATAGTCGGTTGCTCTTAGCAGAGCAGTCGTGGTCATATGGAATTCTTGCTTATTAAAGCCTTGACAGATGTTTTCCATAGTTTGCGAACCGAGGACTGGCGCAAGCACTCGTTAAGTGGGGTTTCAGTAAGGTCTTTCACCTGATCAGTCCAGCGCATGGGGATTCGTTCACGAGATCTCTTACCATTGACCCTACCCTGAACAACAAGTTTCTCGATAGGCCGTTTTTTTTTACCTACTTTACGAGACCAAGAAACCGCCACGGCTGCGAACATATGCGCTAGTTCAGTTATGGAAATGTCTTTTTTCTATTAGTGGCAGCCAAACAAATGGTCCTACTATCGCTCGTGAATAGTTAATATTAGAACTGGGTAGTAGGAGAATAGACAGAATGCTACCAAGAAAGAGTATTCTGAGGTGTAAAAGACAGTTGTAAAAGGACTTGTTCTTGTGCTCTGAGCTGAATGTAAAATCGCTAATCTCTTAGAGCTCAGACCATCTCCCCACCGTCCGCATTGTCGTCGTGAAACACTTTGTTTCTCGCGACCGAAGTTATGAGAGTCGAACGTTGTCGGCGGGAACTTTCTGTTGACATCAGTTCTCGTGTTCACTGGAATTGTATTTGTTTCGATTTTATTCCATTGGGTTAGGTATTATAAGTTTTGCACTAGTTTCTCTCTTCGGATATCTTTTGAAAATTGTATTTTCTTGCAGGCCAGAGCTTGTATGGACGATAACCTCTAGTGATTCTCATATATAACGTAGATTGGATCAAAATTTCAGATGAGTCTCACTGGTGCTTTGAAGTTTTCATCTTGACAAATGTTGCTGGTTTGGGCGTCTTATGAGCGAATTGGTACCACTATCCATATCTGCAGAAAAGCAGTAATGCACTCAAGTTTGAAGATTGAGTCACTTTTGTACTATAGAACTAAGAGCTAGAACTCATGTTTCAAAGAGTCTACTTAACGCCAGCCAGGATATACTTAGTCTGGCCATTAATACTGTTTCAAAGGAAAAAAAATTCTATTACAAATAACATTTATTACTTTTACAGTGTGTTAGTCTAATACATAAATATAAAACAATTTAAAGTATGAAAAGCTTATTCAAAGTGGTCTCCATTGGCTGCAATACAGTCCTTTAAGCGTTGAGGCCAGCTATAAATAGAAGTACGCACTCTTTACATGGGAAAATTTTTCACTGCCTGTCATTTTGTTTGTTAAAATGTTGCTCAATTGTAAAAAAAATCTCATCCGTAAACAAAAATTTTCTATGACTTCCCTTTGCGTACCGCTTTAGTAGCTGTTTCGATTTTACCACCCTATTGTCTTTTAAATTATCAGGTACATATCTAATGAGACATAATGACGCTATAGTCAGCTGGAACTAGTATCAAAAGATCCCACTGACCTCGATATAATCGACTTATTAATGCAAAGCCCAACCGTAGTAGTGAATATAGCCAATAAAAGTGATAGATACCCGTGGAAAACTGAAAGATACTCCGAAAATTCCTGAAAAAAAACTGTAACATAAGCGGGCACTGACGAGTATTGTTGTTTTTTGTTGTTGTCCCGTCACAGCTAAAAGCAAATGCTCGTTAAAAACCGCTTTTAAGGAACGTCTTTCCTGCAGAATTTGTAGGGCTGCCCATCATTCGATTTGACGGTTGCACGAGTAACACATTTTTAAAATACGGAGCCCAATTTTGATTATCGCTGACTATTAGTATTATTGGAAAATATCTTTTCGGGACCTGTATGTGCACGTGGTGTGGCTTTCTCAGCCGTAGCACAGTAAGAAATAAACGGCTTAAGGTCATTTAATTTGTCGTATATACGGTAAATTAACGCTCGCATAATTTTTACCGTAGTAACTGGCTAGTGGTCGGGTATATTATGAGCCCCTACTTACCATCTACGATCCTGGAATTTACCATCTTCGGCCACTGAGTCCCACATATTCCGCGGGCCCCGCTAAGCTTGGACCTCGTAGAAGGTTCGGACCAGGGCCTAAATTTTTTTGTATTGAAAGCTAGATATTACCGTCCTCCTTTTTTATGCCACGAAGCAGTTGTGGTTTCTTGGATGTAATATAACACAACCGATATTTCCGAATTCCGAATCAAGATTGATCAGCAGGGTACCACCACCCTGCCTATTTCTGCCGTGAAGCAGTAATGCGTTTCGGTTTGAAGGGTGGGGCAGCCGTTGTAACTTACTTGAGACCTTAGAACTTATATATCAAGGTGGGTGTCGCATTTATGTTGTGGATGTCTATGGGCTCCAGTAACCACTTAACACCAGGTGGGCTGTGAGCTCGTCCAACCATCAAAGCAATAAAAAAAAAAACCAAATTCAGCTTCTATGGACAAATGGAATACTATCAAACACACTATGAGTTTCTCTACTAGATATCGGAAAACAACTTTTGATATGATAACGTCTTATAAATCAATGATCACCGGCTGCACGCACGAAAAAGTGTCACGTTCCACCTGAGTCTGAGCGTGCAAGCGAGAGCGTGGAATAAGCGATAGAGAGGCACGATCGGCCCAAGCGTTGGCTTGTGACATATTTACCTCTCTTCCCGCGTGACGTCATAACGCATAACTATCGTCCATAAGCCAACTTTACAGAGTTGTCTGTAATGGGTTGTCATTCATTTTTTTTGCATAATATTAAGTGATAGAGGGGAAAAGGCCTAGAGGTAGGGGTCCCAAACGATGGTCGGACCAAATAGTGGAGGAACTGGGGATACCTGTCAGCGACGCACTCCACCAAGCTACAAAACGAGATCGATGGAGACAGCTGGTTGATGTAATCGAACGGAGTCTCGATCCTCAGCAGTGAGGAACCGACCGAAGAGAGAGAGAAGTGATAAGTGTCAACCCTAACCCCAGCAGCCAGTAACCGCAGGAATATAGTGCTCGCTCACGGGACACGGTCGGAGCCCAAATAAAATAGCTACAGTTGAATTAAACTAGTTAAGTTATACGCCGGATGAACGTTAAGTGTTTATTTGTAAGGCGCTCGACTCGGTTCGGTGTTGTTGAATATAAATTATATATTTTTTCTTTAATTAATACAAATTCACTAGGAAAAACATCCAGATTTTTGTTTGACGTTTTCTTAGGTATTCGCGAGTCGTTGCAAGATTAAAAACACCTTGAGTTTCTTGTTTATTTTTAAGCATTTTTGTTGGATAGAGTCGCGTGTACGTATAGTATGTTGACGGTATTATGGCTGATATATTATAGCTAATGAATGAACGGTATGGCAACGTTTAGAGAAGAACATATACTTGTATGTAGATACATAATAGATCATAATGATACACAAACATATTGGATATACTCTTCTTTTTTTTTTTTATTGCTTATATGGGTGGATGAGCTCACAGCCCACCTGATGTTAAGTGGTTACTGGAGCCCATAGACATCCACAACGTAAATGCGCCACCCACCTTGAGATACAAGTTCTAAGGTCTCAAGTATAGTATAGTAACTCGTAGCTTATCAAAGGATTATTTATTTCATTCTTCTATCTTAAAACGTCATTTTATAATAATTATAATTTGAATCAAATATGGAATATTCTGATGTTTTTTTTTTGTTATTGCTTAAATGGGTGGACGAGCTCTCGGCCCACTTGGTGTTAAGTGGTTACCGGACATCTACAACGCAAATGACGCTACCCACCTTGAGTGGTTCTAAGGTCTCAGTATAGTGCAACGGCTGCCCCACCCTTCAAACCAGGCCAACTGGTTGTTAGATTATATTGGACTTACGTAACATGGCAATAGGTCCGGTCACCGTCCTCGTCGAACCCGTCGCTTGCGACGAAGGGCTCGACGAGCGAATTTACCCATAGACACAGCCCACTGAGTTTCTCGCCGGATCTTCTCAGTGGGTCGCTTTTCCAATCCGGTGGTAATTTCTGCGAAGCACTGCTTTTGCTAGGGCCAGCGTTAGAAACACTTAGGTTTGGGCCCCGTGAGCTCACCTACACGTTAGGGTGAAGTTGAAATAGCCTCTCTAGGCTGCTGGGGTGGGGTGCTTTTCAGGATATTATCAAAATAACCTTTCTACTCATATCAGATCATAAAAAATTTATAACTACTGATACCATGCACCCCACGCTTTTTTTTACAATAAAATCATTTTTACTTACACTATTTTTAATTCAAATTTTATAATTTATTTTCTATTTTTTAGTCGGATTTTGTATAAAAGCGTATTCTGTTAGTTTTTTTAAACTATAATTTATTTAATATTTGCTTCGTATATTTTTTTCTATTGCCCATAACACAAGATAAAAAATCTTACCTTTGAAATGCAAAACTGCAGGTCATTTAAGCTTTAAGATAACACGTTTTCAGATGCAACATTAACTTTTCTTTACAATAACGAATAATAATAATACTGTGAACCGGAATAATGTCTCGTGTTCCGATGATAAGGCGGATTTCTTAGGCGTGAGTCAGTTTAAATCTCTTAGCGAAGTGAAATAAAGTGTACATTTCTTGGCGGAGTATCCGGGGAATGTTGATTGCAAGAGCCGGATGGAGCGTCGACAGATCCGCGAGCGCACATCAAAATTAAAGTTTATTAAACTCATTTTACAAGTTGTACGGGGATTTTAAGCTTAAAGTTAATTTACTTTGCATTTTCGATTCGAATGAAGCTTAGTCATTTGGAAACAAGAAAATACGGATTTTTTTATTGCTTTTGACAACCCTACGGTCTACCTAGTAGTGGGTAAGATCACTTGTAGTGCGAATCAGTTAATTGGATAAATGTCGAAATTTTTCCACGTTTATAATTTTTGCTATTTAAGCTATTGCATAGCTTTTATCGCGGGCTCTGAGCGCGGCGACCGAATCAAGAAATTCCGTAACGAAAATAAAACCTAACACCCGAACTCTGCCTACCATGTAGCTCGCGCTCAACACATTCACACGTTGCGCTTGTGTAGTGTTTGTGAATAAGCCTTCGGCGTGACGTCGCACTGCATGCGCATCATGAAAAGTCTGCCCATCTCTCTCTCGCACGGTTTAGCTTATGAGTGTGAAGGGGACAGTTAATGTTTTGCTTTTGTTAATGTTTATAAATATAGCGTGGTCTTATTTTATTATTATTGTCTAATTATAATTGCATAAATTGATAAAAAATGCTATGCAATAGCTTTACCGCGGCAGTCCCCGAGTGCGACTAGTTTTTTTTTTTTGCTTTTAGCGATCTGAAACGGGACATATATTATAAAATCTTTAATAATGGTTGTTACATTAATTTTTCGCGTTGCCAATGAAACACAGTTGATATTTTTTGAAGCGATAACTTCCTATGGGATCGTAAAACGCTTCGTTACGTAACGCGTTACGGCGCCAGTCTGTCTGCCTTCTCTCTCTCTCACGCATACGGCAGCGATACCGAGAATGTATGAAGCTCCTAACTATTTATATTCAAGAATTGTAACTACGAATAAAATATATTTTATAATCAATAAAAGATTTTATTTATAAATAACCATTCCTTACATTGTCATATTAATATACATAAAATTTAAGTAATAATAACTTTTCTCAAGTTAAACAATTTCAATATTAAATAATCCAACTTAGATTAGGTTAAGTTACTGTCTGTCGGGCGCTAGATCCACACATTTGTTTTAACTACTGGTTGTTTGCTACTCTATGATCACTAAGATTTTAGATAAAAGCAGCCAGTTGCTTTCACATATTAAGTCGAATTAGAGGTATGGTACCTTCAAAATGTCCATGACGTTTTCCGAGCGATACCAGAATCGACCATTAGATCATTTTTAGACCATTTTTACTGTCTTTGTAGGCAGACGAGCACACGGCTCACCTAATGGTGAGTGGTTACCGTCGCCCATGGACTTCAGCAATGACGGGGGCAGAGCCAAGCCGCTGCCTGCCGTTAAGTACTTTATGTGATTTCACTGAAAAAATGTTTTATAATTACTCACTAATAGTTGAAGTAATTTCATCCGCAGTCAAGCCTTTTTGGGGATAACTGATAAGCCTAATGACGCAAGACATAAGGTTGAAAATTCAATCGCATTGTATTCCGGCTCTCACCCCTTAAATTATTCGAAACTCCTGAGGAATTTACGGCAATTTCAAAATTCGTCCAACAACCACCAGAAAATTTACTAGTAGTTCCAATGTTTTTCTTCTTTTTCTCCACCTCATCCCACTAGGTGGGGTCGGCACAGCTAAATTTTCTCTTCCATTTTCTTCTATCAGCCGTCATCTCAACACTCACTCCTCTCTCTCTCATATCGTCATTCACACACTCCATCCATGTCTTCTTCGGTCGACCTCTTCCCCCTCTACCTTGCACTACCATTTCCATACGTCTCCTAGTCACGTGCATCTTCTCTCTACGCATCACATGTCCATACCACGCTAACCGTCCGCTCCTTAATTTGTTCCTTAGTAGTTCCAATGTTTTTGTTTGACTTAATATGTACGTATCTACTGTTACTGGTTTGGACTATAACGACAGGAACCAATAACATTCTAATATATTATTCACAGTTGTTGAGAAGCTCCCGAAAGCCAATAGTAGCAATAAAACATTTAAGAGGATACAAATTCTGTATATTTATTCATCTTTCGTCGTTTTTATAGTTTACCGCTCATAAAAAACAGCTTTTTCGCGTTCCTGCTAGGATGGAATCTATCGCGGTCAAATTGAAGAAGGATTGTCTGTGCGTTGAAGATATTTAAAAAAAAATTGTATCGATAGCACGATGTGTAGCTGATCCTTTATTACATATTTATTTCTCTAGCTACACGTGATCACGTCCCACATGATGTTAAATTGCCACTGGACCACACAGGCGTGAACGTCGCATGAACAGTTCGCAACAGAAATCTGTTTATTTCTGTTCTTATATGTCTTTTTCGTTATATTTATATACTTGTTAATTTATAGGGAAATTTATCACTCGCAATACGAATTACAGCAAACAATGAAGGCATATTATAATTTACGATCGTTTAAATTTTTATTTGCAACTAGCTGACCCGGCAGACTTCGTAGTGCCTCAATCGATAAATAAAAAACCTAAGCTTTTGTATAAAGTAAACTTAAAACAAACAAAAGGAATACGTCCGACGGGGGACACATCAAAGGAAAAACAAAATTGTTTGTTTTTATATAATTCCGAGCGTTTTCACATATAAATCTACCTTTTAAACCTTCTCTGGACTTCCACGAATAATTCAAGACCAAAATTAGCCAAATCGGTCCAGCCGTTCTCGAGTTTTAGCGAGACTCCTCCTCGCGTCGTTTCCTCACTGCTGAGGGTCGTGACCATTATAATTCGACATGATTTTACTCCTTGTGATGTCCCGCCAGCGCCTCCGATCATTGGCCGCATGAAGGGCGTCGTGGAATGGGATCTCTAGTGTGGTGCGGAGACTAACGAACAGCGATTCATTTTTATATATATAGATATGGATTTCATGATGAAAGTCAGTCGTGATCGCTAAGTAAGGGTTTAATTAGAAAAATTCAGTACCTCCTAGCGGGATTCGAACACCCGCACTGTCACATCGCTCGATACAAATGCACCGGGCGTCTTAACCTTTAGGCCGCGACGACTAATACCAAAGTCGGATATTATTTGGCAGGAATGTTCCAAATTTATTGGTGGTAGAACCTCTTGTAAGTCCGCGCGGGTAGGTACCACTACCCTGCCTATTTCAGCCGAAGCAGTAATGCGTTTCGGTTTGAAGGGTGGGGCAGTCGTTGTAACTAAACATTTTTTTTTTATTTTTTCATACGTAAATATATTTCTTTTTTTTTTATTGCCTTTGTAGGCAGACGAGCATACGGCTCACCTGATGGTGAGTGGTTACCGTCCCCCATGGACTTCAGCAATGCCAAGGGCAGAGCCAAGCCGCTGCCTACCGCTTAATACTCTCCACAAGCATCGTTTGAAGAAGGACATGTCATAGCGCTCGGGAAACATCGTGGAGGGGAGCTCATTCCATAGCCGGATGGTACGTGGCAAAAAAGATCTCTGGAAACGCACTGTGGATGACCGCAGTGGCTCCAGGTAGTATGGATGAACTCTACTCCGGTGGCGGGCGGTGCGATGATAAAAACGAGACGTTGGTATCATCTCGAACAATTCCTCAGAGCACTCCCCATGGAACATGCGGTAATTAAACTAGAATTAATATACGGCTTAATATATATGGGCTCTGGTCGTACCTACATTCAGGCGGCTCATACCCGACCGCAATGAATAAAAGGAACGTTACAAGATTCACTTTGGATTGCTCGAATCGCTACCCGCTACATACATCTTATTTCACACCGCAGCCCGAGCGGGCTCGTAAAAACCGGGTTACGTAAAAACGCTATTTGCAAAATATGAACACCATTAGCGCATTTACTGGTTATTTATGTTGACATATATTCATGATAAAGACAAGTAATTTTTCGTGGAACGGAGATATGATTTAAGCGGATATACCATGGTTACTGAAAACCATAGACATCAGAATGAGACACCAGCTACAGTTACAGTTTTGTTGTATAACAACTGTCTTGCTACACGAACCCTAACGCTGGACTTCTTCACTGAAGAAATAGAGAGGGTGGTGGTAACTCCATGTTGTATGTAAGTTTGGTTTCCCGCCTTTTATGAGTAGCGCCATCTGGCCTAATTTTCGCCGGAAAATAAAAATGGAGCTTGGAACGTATAAGCCGCCTCGAATATTATTGTGGGGAGTTTGTGAACGAAAAATGAAAGTGATATTCCAAAATAAACTGATTTTTTTATTACAAAATGAATCACTTATGGAATACAATACTACCCTTACGAGATGAGGGTTCATAAGACCATGGACGTCCTTATATTATATCCTAATATTATAAACGCGAAAGTTTGTAAGAATGTTTGTATGGATAATGTTTATTACTCTTTCACGCAAAAACTAAACTTTACAATAATATAGCTTACACAGAATAACACAAGGACTACATTGTGAATTACCCAAAATATAACGATAAATACCAAGTAAGTTGGAAAAAATCTACTATCTTGTTTTTATAATCAATATTGATTATAAAAATAAGATAGCAGATTTTTTTGTTGAGTCTGTGCTTATACAGGGTGTCACAGAACTCAGCGTCAAGCCGAAACGGGGTGACAGGATTGATTGTAACCATTATGAGAAATCTATATATATAAAAAATCTATACCCATGCAGTTTGGAAATTATGGGCATTTAAGAAAAACCTAAAAATTTGATCAAACTGTAACCATTTTTCGTTTATTCTCGGTTTTATTTCTTTATTTTCGGTTATTGTGGTTAATTTTTATTATTTTTGTTCATTTAAACTTTAGAACCGTGGCCCTAAATAACATTTCTAGAACTATAGTCAAAATTAATGACACAACTGCCCTAAGTTTTCTAAAATTAAGACTATTTGTTAAACTGTGAATTTAAAATTTTCAATATTGGTCGACTTTGAAAGGCCCTCATTTAAAAAAAAGCACTAAAGTGCCTTGGCAAGTATCATTAAAAGTTTGCGCATTTAATCAGGATTGTAAAATGGTACAATATTTGTTAGTTTTATACTTAAAAAACTAGTAAAAAAAAACCTCGAGTAACCCGATTTTTGCTAACCCATTTCACTCAGCTCGAATGTTTATTTATTTATTTATTATTGTATAGTGAATAGGTACGGAATAAAACTATATTCAATAGAATTCTGGTAGTTGCCTGCGTGATTCGAACACTGGCACTGTAGTATCGGTCAACACACCAAACGTCTTATCCCTTAGACCACGACGAGTTCTAAATGCTAGTAGGTTATCAGACAGGTTCTCTACTCTTTAGAGCTTCGAAACAAGCCCAATGTAATATCGAAGCTTATATAAGCTAAGACGTAAGTACACGCTTGAACGATTGGAGCTGTATAACAAAATTTGATAGAGCAAAACAGGCGTGTTTTGTTTTGATTTGATATATCAAACGTCAATTTCAGATATTGTTTCGTGTTACGCGTCGGATAATGTAATGGATTCTTCTGTTATTTCTTCCGTTTTCGCGAGTCTTAGATATAATTAAGATTACTAGTGGTCGCCCGGTAGTCGAAATTCGACTATAATTAATTGAAATTATAAGTTTGTACACTATTATGATTCTATTAACAAAGACTATTATACTTCTGTAATCACAAATTTCGACAAGACTACACTATAGAAAAATATTAATAAAGACAAATCAATTCTCAATTTGACAACAGACGTCAAGAACAAAAGTTTGACAATAAATAAATAAATAGTATGCATACGTGTGTGCGACAAATACATAGTAGTGTGTGTAATGTTTTTTTTATTGATTTAATGAATTTTTTAGGCATAATTTAAAAAATTATTAACATTCTGCACTTCTTCTCTATATTCTCTATAAGTGTGGGAAATTTCATACTCCTCCGTCCGCGCAATTTTCGTAAAAAGGGATACAATGTTTTTCCTTCACGTATTAATATATAGATTTTTAAGGTTTAATTTCGGGTTTGTTACTTATGACATTTCGGATATGGTACAGTTTTCGTGACAATTGAGAACTAGCTTGTTAGCCGTCGGCAATTGCATATTGTGCGTAAAATAATAATACCGTCAATTTATTTACAGTTTTTACTTCTTTGCGCCCATAAAGAAATAGTGTTACTCAGATACTGTTATCTTAGGTTCTAGCGGCATGTTTAACTTTTTATTTTATTTTTATTGCTTAGATGGGTGTACGAGCTAACAGCCCACCTGGTGTTAAGTGGTTACTGGAGCCCATAGACATCCACAACGTAAATGCGCCACCCACCTTGAGATATAAGTTCTAAGGTCTCAAGTATAGTTACAACGGCTGCCCCACCCTTCAAACCGAAACGTGTTACCGCTTCAGGACAGAAATAGGCAGGGTGGTGGTACCTACCCGCGCGGATTCACAAGAGGTTCTACCACCAGTAAAATATTTGTAGTAATTTTTGGTTATGTCAAGCACATGACTAAAGACTTATTCTCGCATTTTCGAATATCAGAAGTTCTGAGTAAGTAGTTATAGATCTTTTATTGCCTCGATGACTGTCCGTCCGACTGTTGACCATAATTTATGGACTCCAGCAATGCTAGAAGCACATTGAAGACTCCGCTCACAGCTAATTTCAAGCACATTTCCAACCCCAAACACAGCTGAAGCAATATCTTCGAAAAACCCACGTAGGTAACCTCGTGAAACAACTTAATTAAAACAAAATACGTATCCAGACGTCCCCTCGTAATTATTTCGAACGGCAAAACATCTACACGCAAATTAATTCACAGCAAAAAAAAAAAACATTCACGTAAATTTAGAAATTAACATGACAAAACATTTTATCGTAAGGACAAACTTAATTAAGAGATGAGAGCAAAAATGCCTCCATCCATAATGAGGATTAACGCGATTGGGTTAATTCCCCAACAAACATGAGTAGGTAATTATGTGACCCAGAAAAAGGACTCCGGGGCCGTCGCCACGAGGGCCCATTTAAGGGCTCTAAGGGCACATGTCATTTCGCGTTACATATTCTCGAACCGTTGCAAATAGAATCCGTATACTCAGATTCACATTAGTCAAAAGGCGACAAAGTTTGCCCTCGAAGGCTCCCGCAAAGTTTGGGGGAGATTCAACTATTATCGTTTTTTTTATTGCTTAGATGGATGGACGAGCTCACAGCCCACCTGGCGTTAAGTGGTTACTGGAGGCCATAAACATCTACAACGTAAATGCGCCACCCACCTTGAAATGTTTACGATTGACTTCCACGGTGAAGGAATACAATAAAAAACAAACCGCAAAATTATAATTTGCGTAATTACTGGTGGTAGGACCTCTTGTGAGTCCGCGCGGGTCGGTACCGCCACCCTGCCTATTTCCACCGTCAAGCAGTAGTGCGTTTCGGTTTGAAGGGTGGGGCAGCCGTTGTAACTATACTTGAGACCTTAGAACTTATATCTCAAGGCGGCTGACGCATTTACGTTCTAGATTTCTATGGGCTCCAGTAACCACTTAAAACCAGGTGGGCTGTGAGGTCGTCCACCCAACTAAGCAATAAAAAAAAAAAATAAGTTTTAAGGTCTCAGTATAGTTACAACGGCTGCCCCACCCTTCAAGCCGACACGCATTACTGCTTCACGGCAGAAATAGGCAGGGTGTTGGTACCTACCCGTGCGGACCCACAAGAGGTCCTACCACCAGTCTCCAACGAGCCGCCACGCACACGTATACAGAGCTCGATACACGCAAGGCTATGAATGACATTACTCGGCTCAAAACACTCAAATCGTAAGGCAATAACAGAATAGTTTGCCCCGAACTTCGCACACGGCTAGATTTATGAGTTTTCTTGTTTTTAGGGTACAATATCGCGATTTCGAAGACGGATCGCGAGCTAATATAACGCTCGTGTTTGTGCAATTGGATTAATTCTAGACGAGAGCACGTCTACGGAGTACGCTACGTTGGTAAACTTACACCTGGCTCTTGAGTTATTCATTTTTGAGCGTAACGTAATTTTACAAGTCAATTTGGTTTGTTAGATGAATTCAGACGTAGGTGTGAAGGCTTCGTCAAACAGAACGCGTACTTATAGCGCGTCAGAGCGCTAAACTAACGCCGCGCTATGACGCCGAGATGTGTGGTACTATAACCGCTATAGCGCTGGCGCTCTGTGTGACGGTATGTTACCACAGTAGTACATCACATCTCGGCGTCACAGCGTAGCGCTCTGACGCGCGCTAATTACGCGTTCTGTTTGACGAAGCCTTAAAACTGTATTAATGGCTGTCTCTACATTGGGTATCGGTTGTATGTATTCATTACAAATGGTAAGACGACTTGTGAGCTGGCAAGGGTAGGCACGTCAGCCCATAAATGCCATAAAAACAGAAAGAATTGCACTGAATATTCGAGAAAAAAAATTGGACACTGTATTGCAAACAGGATGAATTAGAACTACATACTGAGAGCACTCGGTTCCATGAATTGATGAGTTTGATGGGCGAACCCGCAAGGACCACTTGGTGTTAAGTGGCTTCCGGAGCCCATAGACATTAACAAAGTAAATGGCGTGATCGACCTTGAGATATGAGTTCTAAATCTCAGTTTTACAGTAGTCTTAGTTTAATAGTATACCGGTTGTCCCGTTTTACGCTAGAACGCATCACTGCTTCGCGGCAGAAATTGCCGGCGGGGGGATACCCGTCCGGGCTTGCAAAATGTCCCACCAGTACAATTAGACAGGCTGAATCCTTCTTGGGTCTATAATCAGAGTGTCAACAGAAAAAACCGGCTTTGGAATGAGCTCCCCCCTTCACGGTGTTTCCCGAGCGCTATGACTTGTCCTTCTTCAAACGAGGCTTGTGGAGAGTACTTAACGGTAGACAGCGGCTTGGCTCTGCCCCTGGCGTTACTGAAGTCCATGGGCGACGGTAACCACTCGCCATCAGGTGGGCCGTACGCTCGTCTGCCGAAATGAGCAATAAAACACGTGATTCGCTTCAAATAAAAAGTTGCATCCCCAAATATATTACGGATATTTAATTGGATATGTATTTTAATGTTGTGAATAAGGAAACGGGCTCACCGATTACTGGTTTTTAATGATTAAAGCACTCAATAGCATTATTAAAGGAATCGTCACCCGCCAAGATACGTGACGTCGACATCTCAATCTATACTAAAATATAAATCTACAGTGGTTTTTACGGATGCTCCGTTATGACTACTGAACCATGCATCCGATTGACTGGAAACTTGGTATCCATGTAGAAAATACATGTACTTAATGGATAGGCTAATATTTATGAGTGTTGGACTTCCTACACCAGTTACGGGGGCGTTAATGATGAGAATCTTTGTGGAGATGAGAAATAATAATGTTAATTTTAAATGCCCAGCGAAGCGGAAGTGTACAGCTAGTTATTATATATAATTTTTATTTACTATATTATCCTTCAAACTACGTAATATATGACGCGAATAACTCCGCGCACAAATATGTTGCATCCATCAATAAAACATATAACATATTTTATTTATATAAAATCTTTGAAATTAATATGTCGTTAACAGTTTTAATATTTATTTATTTATTAGTTTATATACTAGACAGTATAAAGGCAGACTTAATTCCATAAGCATTCTCTGACAGTCTAGCTTAGCAGGTGCAGAGATGAACCTTGCTAGGTGTAGTGTGAAGGTGATATTACTTAAGCATATGTGTATATACATAATATTTATAGATACAAATACTCGTACTTAAATAAATACATATTATTATACATAAATATATACATATAAAAATATATATAAATAAATATTATCAATTAGATGACTCTGCTAACTCTCTGAGAAACAGTTCTCGAACCTTCGTCTTAAACGCTTCACATGTAGTGGCCGACCTTATTAATATCTCTGTTCTAAGCCAAGCGCTTTTTTATGTGTTAGCCTTCGATTCTATTGTAATTTTTTAGACTAATACGAACCTGACAGAAGTTCATGCTTCCAAGATGAAGGAGTAACATTGTGTAATCAAAAGCCCTATTTCTCTGCATCTCATTTTCCCATTGCACTAATTAATAAAGACAAATAATTCCTACAGAACCCAGCTATGTTATTCGGTTTCGCACTTACCCCTCGTAGCACGGTCACATGATTAATAACATTGTTTATTATCGCAGGTACGTACTATAATAATACAATTTATAGTTTCAGACATACAGCTCAGTATGTAATGTTATGAAGGTAGTTTAATATGTACTACACGGCTTTATCTGTAATTTTTATTTGTTATAGTCATTATTATTGTTGTTGTTAGTTGGGTTTTTTTGTTCAAATTTTTTAAATTACAACTTGACATTATTGTTTTAAGGTCTTTTGTCGATTGTTCCAACTTTTCAAAAACATTTTAATATAATTTGTTCTAATTTCTTATCGACGTCTAAGAGAATGTTAAAGACTTATTTTACGTACATGTCCGAACCAGATAAATTATTATTTCCGACTAAATTTTTATAACACTTTGTTGGTAGACATTGTGCTAAAATATATAAAAAAAATATTTAAACATATGTCGGAGGCGGTCATTAGTTTAGCAGCTAAACGAAATGCAGCACGATTCCTGAGAGATGGCAGCACGATCGCGGTATCGTCGGAACTCGGCAAACTTCGTGCTACGACAGAGCCTAGCCGATGGAGGCGTGTAGACGCCATCACACTTACCAACCAGCCTTCTTGAAGAGCGGTTCCTCCGTCCTAAGAACTGTCATTTGTTATCGTTTGCTAACGTCAAGAGAAGATTTCTAAATTGTTCTATGACAACAAACGTGTCAGACGATGGTGTTAATAATTGTGGTCACTCTGACATGTATATCTAGTAATATCACTTTTAATTATGTCCGAGACCTCTAGAAACCAAAGGAATTACTATCTTATTATATACAAGCAGCCCGCTGCGGCTCCGCTCGGGTCTTACAAAAATTTCAACGATATTTGATGTTGTTTTAATTTTTTTTAATTAAAGAACATTTATTGCGGCTTAGCTATAAAAGTTAGATCTATGCTGTCGCGACACTTTTTGTAAATAATATTGTTTTCTACAAAGTCGTTGTAAATTATTTTATTCTATCATCAATAGTTTTCGCAGCGCACGCGATGTAAAGAATATTTAAGGTAATATTTTTACACCTTTGGTTACATTATAGGAGTTTTAGTAAGAATTCCTAATTTTTTTCAAAAAAGATTAAAGCCTAGGTCACTTGGGAATAGTGTAGCTTCCGAACAGTGAGATAATTTTTCAAATCGGTTCAGTAGTTTTGGAGCCTATTCAATACAAACAAACAAATAAATCTTTCCTCTATATAATATTAGTATAGATAAAAAAAGAGTTTAAGATACTGTCCTTAAAAACGCCTTGCTGAAACTATCCGATGATGCAAATAAAATAAACACGACACGATGTTAAACGACTGGTAACATGAACCGCTTTGTCAGTTAAACCACGTTCCCTTTGTCGTGGAAAAGGCCGCTGTCATCCACGTTTGACACAAACACGGACAGACTAGTCGGATGATAAAAAAAAACTATATGCGAAACGCTCACTAAGCTGATCCGGTCGACTGCGTTTGAATTTCGTACGCGATGACCGATTGTTTTTGAAGTGAAACTTCTTTAGAATCGTTGTGATTTCAAAAGCGATGAAACGAAAAAATAAGTCCATAGAGACAATTTAATACAGCGCCATCTATGAGATTTTTTAATACTAACGTGTGTATGAAACCTCTTGTGGTGAATTTTAATTTAGGATTATACGTGAAGTTAAAATATCAATTCACTGAGGGCTCTACCTCATACTATAAAAGATGATTTACAATTATTTACTAATGACAAAATTTTTACATATACTTAGATATTTTGGATAATTGTATTTTAATTTTTGAAGGTTTCACTTCTACCACGTGTGAATTGCACACTTTTTTTTACGAACGAAACCAAAAATAGGCACTGCCTAACAATCTTCTTCGTCGCATACTTCGTTGCTGAAGGTCGTGTCCCTGAAAGCCCTTCGTGGCTCTTTGTACCATCAGCTTCCATTTCCTTCCGATTTTCGGCTTCTATCAGGGCGGTTGTAACAGAGAGTCCAGTGAGCGCAGTTACCTGATCTGACCAACGGCCTTGGCAGCCGGTCGGCGGGTCTTTTCCCTTCTACCTTGCCCACCACAGTCAATTATTCAAGGTTATCTGGTGGCCACCGAGCAATGTGACCAAAGTAACCAAGGACCTTCTGGTAACAAATCGTGGAGAGTCTCGTTTATACGCGAAGTTGCTCGAGAACAGATTTGTTTGTTCTCTTTGAAATCTTATGAAAGCCTAAAAATAGCTATCCAAAAATAGCCATAGCCAGCAGAGTCTATTGAGAAACTTGTTGTTCAGGGTAGGGTCATTGATAAAAGATCTCGTGGCCGAAGCTCCATACGCTGGACTGATCAAGTGAAAGACCTTACCAAAACCCCATTTAACGAGGGCGTGCACCAAGCCTCAATTCGCGAACTAACTAAGGAGTTACAACTAAGGAGAATATCTGTAAAGGCTTTAATAAACAAGGATACCACATGACCACGACCGCTCTGCCAAGAGCAACCGACTATGGTGATGAAAAATAGCTATAATACTATATAAGTGCTTTAATAACACGCCAGATATAGCTCACAGTGTCACATCCCCAGATTCTCAATACCCTATAGCGGTAACTACAATTAAATACATGTTTGAGTTCCATTAAAATTTGCTTTCGATAGCTGAGTCCCGCGATGCGAATAACTGCGGGTGACGCTGCGGGGCGAAGCTAGTCTAAAAAAAGTAGCCTAAGTTACTTCTTATATCATGAGCTACCTATCATTGAAAGTCATCTCAAAATCGCTCCAGCCGTTCCAGAAATTAGCCGGAACAAACAGACAGACTAAATTTAAAAAAAATGTTATTTTGGATATGTATTGTGTATACATACTTACGCATTTAGTAAAAAGTGGTTATTTTATTATTACAAACAGACACTCCGATTTTATTTATTTGTATAGATGTTTAGCCCTTGAGTCCGGCTTACCCCACGCGATCTCTTAGTTGCGGGAGCAGAAGAAAAAACTAACAGAAAAGGTATTAAATTGTTTTTATTGACTTACTTACTTACTACATTTTAGTTTCAAAACGGAACTGTTGATCACTTCGTGGTAGAAATTAGCACACGACACACGCCATCCCAATAATTAAACTTGAAATAAATGAGTATTTGACTAATGAAGCCGGGAGCAAATTTTACTGATTACCTAAAATTTACAGGAGAATTTCAAAGTTTAATTATCTCGAAAATCTTAAAGTTTGAATTTCAATTACAAATACCGAATTCTCATTAAATCTCTTCGCGGTATTTGGTTACGTAATCGTTAGAACTGCTGAAGAACTGAGAGGGTAGTTTATTTTTGTCTCAATACGCGTACGGCACATCTGAAGGAAAACGGTCTAGGCGCGGCCGCTGTGGACATCGATAATACCTGAAACACAGTCGCAGCATTGCCTACCCCATATAAAGATAATGTCGGAATTTAATACAAAGTATCCAATGAACTCCTACAGACCAGTCCTGTAGTGACTAGAGAGTGATTTTTTTTTATTTTTTTTTTATTGCTTAGATGTGTGGACGAGCTCACAGCCCACCTGGTGTTAAGTGGTTACTGGAGCCCATAGACATCTACAGCGTAAATGCGCCACACACCTTGAGATATAAGTTCTAAGATCTCAGTATAGTTACAACCGATGCCCCACCCTTCAAACCGAAACGTATTATTGCTTCACGGCAGAAATAGGCGGGGCGGTGGTACCTACCCGTACGGCCTCACAAGAGGTCCTACCACCAGTAACTGCTTTGAGCTGTTGTTTGAGATGCTTTTCTGCCCGTCATCTGCTTTTACGCACCACTATATCACTTACCACCAGACCAGAGTTCATCCATAGCGTCGAAGAAGTCGTCGTGGCCTAACGGATAAGAAGTCCGGTATATTCATGTTGAGTGATGCACCAGTGTTCGAATCTCAGGCGGGTACCAATTTTTCTAATGAAATACGTACTCAAATGTTCCCGATTGACTTCCACGGTGAAGGAATAATAACATCGTGTAATAAAAATGAAAACCCGCAAAATTATAATTTGCATAATTACAGCTGGTGTCCTTAACACCACCTCTTGTGAGTCCGCACGGGTAAGTACCACCACCCCACCTATTTCTGCCGTGAAGCAGTAATGCGTTTCGGTTTGAAGAGTGGGGC
Organism: Bombyx mandarina; assembly: GCF_003987935.1. The sequence continues at coordinate 2,855,578 of NW_021011499.1, read as the reverse complement.
AGCCGTTGTAGCTATACTGAGACCTCAGAACTTATATCTCAAGATGGGTGGCGCATTTACGTTGTAGATGTCTATGGGCTCCAGTAACCACTTGACACCAGGTGGGCTGTGAGCTCCTCCACCAATCAAAGCAATAAAAAATAAATAAAAAAAAGGTAGTATTGAAAGCCGCATACGCTTAGTCTTGTAATGCCGACCTGAACGACTTTGTGAGCGGTGAGCCTATTAATACATGGCTAAATTTAATTTCGGTTCGAATACCTCACTTTGAATGCTGTCCTTTTTGGTCGCGTTTTTGGGGTCACGTTCGCATTTTAACATTGCAGCCGACGCCATAAGGGGATTTGCATAATTGCCTTAACTCCAACGAATACACGGACTAGTTTCTGGTGCGGAACTGTATGTAGTTTCATTGCATTTATCAATTGCGCTACATAATTTTTCATTCTTTTTGAAGTGAAAACTTCTTTAGAATCGTTGTGATTTCAAACCGGATGCAACGGAAAAAACGACAGGTAAGAGACACAAATACAAAAATGTGTAGGATGAAGCCAGCAAAGAATGAGACAGAAATATACATACTATTTAATACAGCGCCGTCTGTGAGATTTTTTAATACTAACGTGTGTATGAAAGCTCTTGTAGTGANGGGGTTTGTTTTTGAAGTGAAAACTTCTTTAGAATCGTTGTGATTTCAAACCGGATGCAACGGAAAAAACGACAGGTAAGAGACACAAATACAAAAATGTGTAGGATGAAGCCAGCAAAGAATGAGACAGAAATATACATACTATTTAATACAGCGCCGTCTGTGAGATTTTTTAATACTAACGTGTGTATGAAAGCTCTTGTAGTGAATTTTAATTTAGGATTATACGGGAAATTAAAATATCAATTCACAGAGGGCACTACCTTACAATTATTTACTAATGACAAAATTTTACATATACTTAAGACGTTTAGGATAATTGTATTTTAGTTTTGGAAGGTTTCACTTCTACCACGTGTGAATTGCACACATGTATTTTTTTTTTGTTGTTGAGAGATCAGGACTTTTAGTTGGCGCCCCCGACTCTTGACTCAACCACGAACAAATGTGACCTTTAAATGCAGAAATGTAAAGACCAAACTCCGATGCACTGTTTACAGTATATTTATACTATAATAAATGTTAAAGTTACGACAGTGGCGTTTATGACGAAATTTAAAACTGACTGACCGGGTGGTGCAGTAGCGGCCTTATTGTTGCTTTTTTTCCTACCTAAGCTGATAGCCTTGAGAAGCTATTTCAGCTTAACCTTAACTAGTAGGTGAGCTCACGGGGCTCAAACCTGACAACGTTGCTAACACGAATCCTAGCAATAGCCGTGCTTCGCAGAATCTACCACCGGATCGGAAACGCGACCCACTGAGAACATCCGGTAAGAAACTCAATGGGTTGTGTCTGTGGGCTAATTTGCTCATTGAGCCCTTTGCCGCAAGCGACAGATTCGACGAGGACGGTGACCGGTGCTTGAGGTAACTAAAAGCACCATTAGTGGATCGGGAGGATCCGAAATGACATGTATTGTTGCGCCAAGGGTTGTGGGTTCGATTCCTGCATCGGGATAGCATTTGTGTGCTGAACAGGCTTGTTTGCTCTTTATTTAGATTTTTGTTATATATATTTAAACGTATATAAGTATGTATGCTAGGCTCTGGTGCAGGGATTCCTAATTTGGAGCCGGATGACCATTAGTAATTTGTTTCCAGCTATTTATAACTAATTATTATTCTTATTATTTAAAAAAATCAATGCAACTCAGTACTAGTGACAGTGCAGAGCCTGTTTCCTGACGACCCAGTGCTTCGGTCGCATCTGTATTTTAGAACTATATATAAAAACATCAACTCAACAATGTTAATGTAACGACCTTTATAAATAATCACGTCATCTATAAACGGCTTGTCTATTTTTAAAGTAATAATTTCCTTAAACTAAGCACAACATGAGGTTTTGATAAATTCGGATTTCGGGTACCTGTAATCTGAGGGCATCCGATAGAAACAGTCCAGAGTCAACCACCACTGGGCTTCTCGCCGGATCTTTACAGTGGGTCACGATTCCTATCCGATGGTAGATTCAACGAAGGCTGCTAGATGACAAATTCTGACGAGCTGAGCTCTCAGGTTCTCCGTGAAGTCATTCGCCAATCTTGGTGAAGCCAGAATTGCTTGAAGTCGCAATATAAAGTCAGTGTGGCTCAAAAGATAAAACGCCCGGTGCATTTGTATCAAACGATGCATCTGTGTCGATGTTCGAATCCCGCTGGCGGGTACCGATTTTTTTAATGAAATACGCATCTCACCATGTTGACGAATGGCTTCCACGATGAAGGAATAACATCGTGTAATAAAAACGAAATTCTAATTTGCGTCATTACTGGTAGAGCGTCTTGTGAGCTGACAAGGGTGGGTATCACCTATTTCTGCTGTGAAGCAGTAATACATTTTGAAGGGTGGGCATACATTGTACTATAAAAATTGAGATATAGAACTCATGACTCAAGGTGGGTGGCGGCATTTACATTGTTCATGTCTATGGGATCCAATACCCATTAAACACCAGGTGAGCTGTGAGCTCGACTCCCTCGTCTTCGAGAATAGGTAGCTAAAAAAAGAGTCAGATCATGACAAGAAAATCAAGACAGAACACGTGACAACGCTTTGACCTAAATAGATAGGACAGTAAATACTAGTAGTAGTAATAGGTAGGATAGTAAATACTACTTATCAGATATTATCTACCATTGTGGACTTAGAACGCGGCCCACTATTAGTAATCACGGACCCTACCATACATCTTCAATTTCGATATCTATTCCACAGCATATTACGAATATTTATATGTCGGCGCGCGCCGCCAGGGATGGCTAAGCGGTAGTTTCCATCATCACTCGTATTTGGTTGAACTCAGTTTATAAAAAGTCAATAAAACCTTTTGAATAATAATTATTGAAACTCAACACACACAACTTTCACAGTGATAGGGTAAACCGACAGTTTCGTTCCACATTCCGACAGACTGACTGACTGACTGCGAGAGACTCACTGACTGAGACGGACGGACCGTCTGATACGGACTGCATGACTGTCTGACACGGAATGCCACGACTCCATCCACGTACCGCCATTTTATACTGTGGCGTTACGGAGTCTACCCTACATTTTGTGATATTTAATTTTATAAAAACAACATTTCATCATTTAAAATAATAGTCAAAACAACGTCATAATATTATTAAAAATCGTTAACCACGACATATATAAGTATTTAAAGTATGAATCATTCAAAATTAAATAGTAAACGAGCGACAGTTAAATATTTTATCTTGTACAACCACACAAAAGCTACATTGCATGCATCATTAACATTTAATATTGATATTCAATTATTCAGCACACATGGGTTACACAGTATCGTTTGGATTTCAACAATATTTCCATTTGCAAAACGATAACGCGTATTCGGCACAGGAAAACATTGACTCATATAATTGCTCGGAATACTCCAATCTTATTGTTATGAAGTGTACGAGCGAAGTAATCGTATCGATTGCATCTGAAGGCGAAAGAGTAGTGAATTTTTCGTTTACTTTATAACCGACTAGCGGGCCGCTCCGGCTCCGCTCGGGTCTTTAACAAAAATTTCAACGATATTTGACGTTGTTTTATTTTTTAAAATAAAATAACACTTTTGCGGCATAACTATATTAGTTAGACATTTGCTGTCGCGACACTTTTTGTAAATAATATAATGTGTTCTACAAAGTCGTAGTACATTATTTTATTCTATCAACAATAGTTTATCGCAGCGCACTCGATGTAAAGAATATTTTAGGTAATTTTTTTACACCTTGGGTTACATTATTGGAGTTTTAGTAAAGATCCCTAATTTTTTCAAAAAAGTTTATAGCCTATGTCACTCGGGAATAGTGTAGCTTCCAAACAGTAAAAGATTTTTTCAAATCGGTTCAATAGTTTCGGAGCCTATTCAATACAAACAAACAAACAAATCTTTCCTCTTTATAATATTAGTATAGACAAGTTAATTAGTACAATGCGGGAGAGTAAAACTGTGTTAATTCACCACTCTTTATGACTCAGACAACCTTTCTCGCTATACAATAATTTAACTATTCTTTTCTCGTCTGAATATATAAGATTATTGTCTCTGTCGAATGCTAAGCCGTACAGGTTTTTTACGTTTAAAATTTTCACCATGCCTTCTATAGTCAGTATATAAACCCCGACATTTGTGCATACGTACAACTCACCGTCACCGTCTTCGACAATCTGTCTAACAGTAATTAGATGGTTGATCAATTCAAAGAGCATTTCTTTGCTGTTATATTTAAATAGGCCGGTCTTATTAGCGAAATAGATATAGTTATCAGACGTTACGTGAAAATGGGTCATTTCGATATTCTCAAACTCTTCGACTAGTGGAAATTTTTCATCGATTTCAATATGTAATTTTTGATCTGGATAACTGATGTAGAACAAATTCTTTTTGTAGAACAGCGACCATATATTCTTTCCTTTTTCTTTATAGAAATCTGCTAGTCTGGTCAGCATGTTGTATTTGTATATACCGTCGGTTCCTCCTAGATAAATTTCATCATTAACTTCATCTATCGCAACGGAACAACCGCCTTTTATTCCAGCAATGGTATGTTTCTCGCCTGTATCCAAATTAATGGTCACCAATTGAAAATCTAAATCTGAATATGTTTCAGGGGTTGAGTAACTGAAGAATAAAGAGTTCGTTGACTTGTGAACATTCAAATTGTACGGTCTTCCGGATTGGGCCCACACAACTTTTTTATCGAACCAATTTTCACCAATTTTCAGGCGGTTGCAAGATGTTTCTGGTAAAGTAATGGCCATTGGCATTCTTATTAGCAGTAAAGCTATCATCCGTAATAAGTTCCTGTAAAAAACGAAAAACGATTGTTAGTTTTTTTAAGTATAATTTAAACTATCACCAACCTTTTTTAGGTTCATCTATATATATATATATATATATATGAATTGCTGTTCGTTAGTCTCGCTAAAACTCGAGAACGGCTGGACCGATGTGGCTAATTTTGGTCTTGAATTATTTGTTAATTATTCCAGAAAAGGTTTAAAAGGCATAAAAATATGAAAATGCTCGGAATTAAATAAAAATAACAATTTTGTTTTCCCTTTGACGTGTCCCCCGTCGGACGGATTACTTTACAATTTATTTCGCGATTCATTTTTGTGAACAATATTAACTTGATGAGTTTTTATTGCAGTTTTTAAATGAATTATCATTTGCTCAAGTTAATTGTCATTATTTTTTTACTGATCCACTTTTTATTAGACGCTGTCATTCCTTCATTACGAAATTCATTGATGGGTAAGACTTCTTCCTTAAATTTTCGCCACATGAAGACCTTTTCATTAGACCAACTACAACCAATAAATAAATCTGCTAGTAAATTGGCATGCTACAATCACGTCTCAGCAAATTTCATGTACTAAATAATTAATTATATATCTAAAATTAAATGTATGTTAAATTAATCATATGGTTAAAAATACAGAGCACCCTGTATAAAGTGCTTAGTATCTGGACCGTGTTTTCAATAGGAATTTTGCGACGCGAATGTGATCCTTTAAAAAGCACTAAATAATAATAAACCGAACACAGTTTTGAAGCAACAAATGGAAGAGCAACTGTCTCAATTCCAAGAAGATTAAGGGAGAGGGTCTAATTAAAATATATTTGAGTATTTCAATTAAATAACTCTCAACAGAGATTACACTTTATGTGAAAATAATGGTAGCGTCTAGAATCTAGGTTTGGTAATTAAGATTTTCATTGGTTTATGTTTTCTGGTTTTTTGGGATCTTGCTGCAATATGAATTTAAATTTCCAAAACACACGACCAAAGCTTCGATGAGAATAAGTTTTCTTAACGGTTATCAATAATTTCTATTTCTCTTAAAATCAACAAAAATATTCCGTACAAAAGCGTGGTGCCTTGCGACTCATATACTATACAGACGCACTACTGCTGGTAATTCTCACTTTGGTTTCATAAGACCTTTCACTTATTTGTCAAAGAGAAAAACTGCTTGCAGTTCGGCAACAAATTCGCATTCAAAATCTTGTAGTTTGAGGTACCAATAAAATTGTTACTGGAATTCTATATGACGGATGCCGCGGTTCCTACCTTTATCCTAACAAGCTATCACGGTTTTTTCTACAGTGTTCGCGAGTTTTAGACATCACCAACAAGACTTTTATGGTTTAATTCTAAACCATTTCGATCTAAAGCCGCAAGCTTAACAAATCGTCTACAACAATAATTCATTACTCACAATTTAATCTCCATTGCGCCTCCAATACAATTGCGAAGCTAACAAAAGAACGAATTTAACTAATCATCTCTCTCGTCTGCAGCGCAACAATGGTAGATGTTATTGAACATTGTAACTAATTGTCGGTCTGTTATGATTATGAAGTTTATAATAATAATAATCGGATTGTTTGAGTTCTTGTTTAAATACGTAATGTCGTCAGCTATGCAATAATCAAAAAACGATTTGCCATTGGTAAGGTATCTTATGGGCCTTTACAGCAAATCTATTCGGTTTCCAAGGAAGGGTCAATCTTCATATTGTACAATTAGGACATTGAAACCTTACGCGTGGTGGTATTCAGGTTGTGATGTTCCGGTAACCACTTAATAATAGACGGGCCGTGAGCTCATACATACATATGTGCGTATGACAAAAAAACTTATTTCGATACTTATAAAAATAATGCTTATTGTACACTGTTGGTATCTTATCAACAAATATATAAAGAACATTGACCGACAACTATTACTATTTAGCAGGGATAATGGCAACCTGCCGAATTATTGTCGATCGATACACTACATCCTACAAAGTAATCTAGAAAGTACCTAACTGAGCGAAAACAGAAGCCAACTCACCATTTTCACATCCAACTGAGCAACAAATCTCTCGACCCCAATTTCCGTTCATTAACATTCAACAACGCATCCAAACACTCCTTACTATAATTACTATTCTCCAATCTATAAATAGCGTGTTCGTCTGAATAAATCACTTTATCGTTTTCATCGAATGTAATCCCGAACATATTTTCTACGTCTGCTATCTTTTTAGTTTTAACATAAGGTTTAGCTTCGAGATAAACTCCGTCACTGCCGCAGAAATACACATCTCCGTAGCCGTCTTTGACTATTTGTCTGATTAAGACATCATCGTTCAGTATTATAGCGTTTGTTTTTGTTTTTCCAATCTTATATAGGGCCGTTTTGTTTGAAAAATATATATCATGGTGTTTCGATATGAAGAAATTGTCTATTTCAATGTTAATCGCTTCGGCCACTTTCACGAATACATCGTTTTGATACACATAAAGCTTCTGTTCCGGATACTCGATGTAGTAAAAATTCCTCTTGATAAATATACCCCATATAGATTTACCTTTTTCGGCGAAGAATTCGGCCGATCTCGTGAGAAAATTGTATTTGTATAGACCGTCGTGGCCTCCGAAATATATGTCGTCGTTGCTTGAGTCGTATGCTATAGCATAGCCACCGGGGACACCGGCTATGTCCCTACAGACGTTCTTCTCAATATGACAGGCGGTAATGACAAAATCCACTAAAGTTCCATTCTCAATGGTGTGACTGAAGAACAATATCCCAGTATACTTGTGCATCACCAAATTATAAGGTCGCCCATAGTTCGAGAAGAGTAGCTTCTTATCGAAGTAAACGTCGTGGAATACGACTCCGTCGCAGCTGACTGTCTCTTCATCTACGGAAAGTGATGAAGCCCAGAATGTAGCCAACAACGTCAATGTCAACAATATGGATCCTTTAAAAAACTGAAAAATAAATATACAAATAATTGGTTATTGTTTACGTTATATATTTATTTACTGTTCCTACAGTCAAACATACGAATGGCCCATGTTATGATAGGCAACGGTTTGGCTCTGCCCAAAGCATTGCTGAAGTCCATGGGCGATGGTAAGTGCTCACCATCAGGTGGGCCGTATGCTCGTCTGCATACAAGGGCAGTAAAAAATTAATAAAAACTTAAAGGTAAATTGTCGTCGGTAATGCCAGGGACAATGTCAAGCCACTGCCTACCGCTTAAAATTAAATCGATTTAAACATAGCAGCTTATAAATTAAAATAAATCATTTTCATTTCATAAGGATTAATAGAACCTCCTCCATAAATTTATTTTTCCAAACCTATCTTTCATCATTCAGTGTAAGTAATTTCTCAGTAATATTAAAAAATATATTATGTACTAACTCCTGTAATTAAACTTATGGTCACAGAGATTTACTTTAGTACATACATACTTATTGCTGTTTTTCTATGAAAGTTCACCTAGCGTTTACTGTAATATTAAACCGAAATGTGCACCAATGTTATTCAAGAAATTAAATCTTAAATTTCACTTACTCTCATTGTGAATCCGACTGTTTCGGATACCTTAATTTCTGGGGTCACCGAAGTCTAAAGACAAAATTAATATGACAATAATCTGAAAACAATGAAGCATTTTTTTTTCAATTATTACTTTTACTACTACTATTTTATTCTGGCCAGTCACTATCTATCTTCTGCTTCTTCTTCTATATATATAAAAATGAATTGCTGTTCGTTAGTCTCGCTAAAATTCAAGAACGGCTGGACCGATTTGGCTAATTTTGGTCTTGAATTTTATTTGTGAAAGTCCAACGAAGGTTTAAAAGGTACATAAATATGAAAATGCTCGGACTTAAATAAAAATAACAATTTTGTTTTCCCTTTGATGTGTCCCCCGTCGGACGGATTCCTTTTGTTTGTTTTAAGTTTATTTTATACAAAATCTTAGGTCCTTTATTTCTCGATTGAGGCACTACGAAGTCTGCCGGGTCAACTAGGCTCTAATAAAGACCTTTGGACTAAATGTGACCAAGATCCTATCGCGCAAGACATTCCCCATCGGAAATGGCGTTGGATAGGACACACTCTACGGCGCAGCGGAGTCAACGCAGCATCAATCGCGTTTGAGTGGTAACCGCTTGGCAGGAGAAGGCCTGGTCGCCCAGTACACACTTGGCGACACACCGTGGAGAGTGAGATGAGGACTGCTAACGTGACCTGGAGTGATGTCAAGAAGCAAGCGCGAGACAGGGTCAAGTGGAGACAACTTGTGAGGGCCCTATGTACCAGCGGGTTACCCTTTTTTTTTTTTTTTTTTTTCGGGTAGAGGGCCGAACCTCCTACGAGGTCCCCGCGCAAAAGGGGCGCGCGGGGTATGTGAGACTCAACGATCTGCATGGTGTTGTGAGCAGACCGCGGGCCCAAGGATTTTAGAGCCCACCCACTAAACGACTCCTCTGCACTCTTACACCCGACGTCCGATCCCCTCCGAGGTCAGAACCCGGATGAGGTAGGGGGGCTACCGCGGTCAACACTACAACCAGACGGCGCGGCTCACCCCAAGGACGCCCAGCCGACGGAGCCTTCGAGGCGAATCGAAGGCTCTGAAACGTCGGCCGTCTCGGTACGGCAGCCCGTCGGGCCGCCCAGACGGTGCCGCTGGTGTCCCGGAATACCCCGCTGGACCAGAACCAGCCTGCCGGGTCGGGACGCGATACACCGTCGACCGGTCGCTCTATTCACTCCACGGCAGCGCGCTAGAGTGCTGGTAGCGCGCCGCGCGGCCTCACCCCCTCAGGTCGCCCCTTGACCTTCACCGGGGGGAGGCCGCCACCTACAGGGGCCGGGACGTACGGGCGTATTCCCGCCTCCGGCCCCCGGCTCGACGGCGACGGATCGGTGCGGAAAGGGAAGAGCTCTCCCTCTCTCGCTCCGCCGCCTCCTTCTGCGAGATGGTGGACTCGCAGAAGTCGAGCATCGCCTTCCAGGACGCGTCGCTGCCGAGCATCGTAGCCACGACGCGCGGCAGCGAGAGGTCCTCTCCACCAGCGGGTTACCCTACAACACTACTATTTTTGGAACGAAGTTCCTTATGAGACGATGCGGAGGGGTACCCTAACCGCAAAAAATTATCCGTAACGTAAGATTTTAATTATTTATGTATAGTCTTAGTATGATGACTATACAGTGTCTAGTGTATAGTCTACGTGATGACGGTTATTATTACTAAGTTTACATTAATCGGATGTAACTAGAGCTACCGTAGGAGTGTTAAAACAATAGCTTACCTTAAATCAATTAAAATAAAAAGAAACACTAATAAATCAGGTATTAATCAAATGAATTACTAGATATACGAGTAAACTGTCGTATTTCTGTAAGTCGATTATTAATATCGTGGACGTAAATAATGGGAAAGTTAAACAATTGCAGAAGCAACGCACGATATTTATAAACAATAAACAGGACGGGCGTATGTTCGAACGTACAATGCGGGGTTCCGTATTCCGAACAAACATTGACCTATAAATTTTAAAGCAAGTTGCTTTTTTTATATATATTTTCCGGTCACGGAAAACAAACTGTTCGTAACCAAATTTCAGTTTCAAAACTCAATGGATTAAATTTAAAAAAAAAAATATTGCTCTAATCATCATACATGAATTTTTACTGGTGGTAGGACCTCCTGTGAGTCCGCACGGGTAGGTACCACCGCCCCGCCTATTTCTGCCGTGAAGCCGTAATGCGTTTCGGTTTGAAGGGCGGGGTAGCCGTTGTGACAATACTGAGACCTTAGAACTATGTCTCAAGGTGTGTGGCGCATTTACGTTATAGATGTCTATGGGCTCCAGTAACCACTTAATACCAGGTGGGCTGTGAGCTCGTCCACACATCTAAGCAATAAAATAATAATGAATTTCTTCCGGAAAATCGCAAGATTCAAACCTGCTTGCTACTCGTACCTCCAGTTTGAGAGCCTTACTGATTGTCATATTATGAGCTTAGCGTAGGTATCACCAAATTTGTACTGTGAAACCGTCACACGTTCCTGTTTGAAAGGTGGAAGAGAAGATGCCTGTAAAGTCAGGAATTTCATTCATTGAGACATGAGATGGCTAGCACGTGTTCTGGTATCGACTTCTGAATACCGTGAGCCTATCTAATACATGAATTTCTTCCAGAAAATCGCAGAGTACAATACGATAAATGAGAACTAGGTTAAAGTGTACAGAGCAGCAATATAACATAACGTGCAGATAGCTTTTTAATTGTATAACGTGAAAGAAAAAAGATTGGAAAGAATATCATTTTTTCAAACGCTACTGTACATTTTATTTTATCAAACAACATTAACATGGCATCTGAATTAATCTACGAATAAATAATGAATTAGTTCTCGAAACAGTTCCAATTGACATTAGATATAACGAATAGTTTATAAGCAAAAATAATCTAAATAAATAGGTGGAGGCAAAATAGTTAATTGGCATTTTCTGTGTGTCAAGTGCTGGGTTTGATTTTTTTTTTTTTTGTAACAACTTTGATGCACTTTATTGCTATCTATAATAACAAATTTAGGAAATAGCTTTTTTTTAAATGTCAACACCAAAACAAAAGAGGCATCAAACGAAATGAAATTCAATCTTTAGGTATCAGTGATTATGGTTGAATTTAGATAATAGCAAGTACATCAAGATCCCTAGTACCGAGTGTCTTTTCGAAGATGCCTCCGATCGGGAATCGAATCCGTTCCAATGGTATTCTAGTCAGAAGTCCTAAACATAATCAACGAGTCCAAGACAACCCTTAACATCGTTATGCATGGTTGAAGAAATAGTGAATACGGTCGTACCAGCCCATCATTTATAGTCAAGATGGGTATTATTGTGGGGGTATCCACCTACTCCTAACCTAAAGACTGAAGCAGCAGGTTTTCTTCTGCCAAATCTCAGGTACATCATAGTTATTCAAGATTTTCTACAATCATTATACATTATTGCAAAAAATAGGCTCGAAGGACCATAAATGAGTTGGTGAAGACATTTATTTTTACTGGTAACTTAAGGATAATAATGATGGCATGCGTTTTGTTCAAAGCACTTACTGTTTCTAGTGATGTTAATACTTCAAAAACAGATCATAATTTCTCTTCAAAAATATAATTGTCAGGTCCAAATTAAATTCCATTCCCTAGTCTGGCTGTCCAAAGTTTAAATGATATCTAACGTTTTCATTATGTAAAACAACAAAAGAAAGTATAACCTGAATTTGCTTTCAAATAAAATTGCTCGCTGTGTCGTGCAAAGATGTTTTTGGACATGAAAGAAATGAAGGACGGAAATATCTTTCCACTCTTAAGCACAAATAAAAACTTCATTAATTTGGTCTGAGTGCGTCGCTATAGTTACCGGCTCATTGGCGTTGAATTCTCCTTAAAGCGGTCGGATCTACGCGCGTCACACTCGACACTTATCTCTACGGGATCTATGGCCGCTATTCTGTTCTAATCTACCCACTACCGAGCCGCAGCTGTGTGGTCTCACGACACTCGATTTTAAGTTCTGGTGGTTAGACCTCATAAGAGTCCACATGGGCAGGTACCCTACCTATCTCTGCCGTGAAGCAGTAGTGCAGTTCGGTTTGAAGGGTGGCGCAGTCGTTGTAACTATACTGAGACCTTAGAACTTATATCTCAAGGTGGGTGGCCGCATTTACGTTGTAGATGTCTATGGGCTTCGGTAGCCCCTTAACCAGGTGGGCTGTGAGCAACCATCTATGCAATAAAAAAAGGCCTCATCATCCCACTGCCAGATTTTTTTCATTTCGTAACGTCATATCTCACTATTATTCTTCTGTATGGTGCCGTGAATGCATATCTACGTGTGAGTTTGACAGCTGTATCTCTCCCAAATAGTCTGTGATACTACGTAACCTGTCAAGATGTTAAGTTTCGCCGAAGACAAGCGTCGAAAAGTTACCAAGTAGGTCGTCCGTAGCGAGGGGAGCCGCGAGAGGCGGAAATTTCGCTTGTTTACTAAATAGGCTTCATTTCCTAGTGTCGTAATGCTTCCATTCACCTACCCTCCGGCTCAAAGAGGGCCGACTTTGAAATAAGATATGAAATTCTTAATTTTATTTCAGGGGAATATTAATGGCCGCCTATTGTGTTATGTTATGAACGTAAATGCTATTGTATAATTTAACGTGAAGTTTTTCTTGTGTCACTGTAATGTTAGGTTTTTGTGTATTATTATTACATTCTGGAAATAAATGAGAGGTTTTGTTTTCTCCTGAGATTAACAAACGAACGGCCGGTTTATTTAATGTTAAACTTTTCTTTAATTATTTTATTGGATCTCAAAAAAGTTTCAAATATAGCGTCTCCAACGTTTTCTCTTGTTTTGTGATTGCCAGAAACACACGTACGCGACGATAATAATCACAATCGAAATACCAAATACCTTTCAAAAATACTCAAATCATAAATAGAACTTTGACCAGGTAGTATAGTAATCACAGTCAATAATCACTATGTCAATTTGGCAACAGAAAGAGATCTTCTTCCTCTTAGTTTTCCCGGCTTAGTGCCAGAGTCCGCTTTCCAATTTAACCTCTTCTTTGCCCGGTTTTCGACATCCTTCTGGGTGAGGTTCTTCTCCTCCTTATCCGCCTTTACTACAACCAACCAGGGTTTCTTGAGCCTACCGCGGGATCTTGTCGTCATCTAAGGATAGGATAGGCATCATAGGATAGCCTAAAGGATAAGACGTCCGGTGCATTCGTATCTGCATGCAACGGTGTTCGAATCCCGCAAACGGGTATAAATTTTTCTAATGAAACAGGTACTTAACAAATGTTCACGATTGACTTCCAGGTTGAAGGAATAACATCGTGTAATAAAAATCAAATCCGCAAAATTATAATTTGCGTAACTACTGGTGATAGGACCTCCAATGAGTCCTCGCGGGTAGGTACCACCACCATCCCTATTTCTGCTGTGAAGCAGTAATGCGTTTGGGTTCGAAGGGTGGGACAGCCGTTATGACTATACTGAGAGCTTAGAACTTACATCTCAAGGTGGGTGGTGGGTGGTATTTACGTTGAAGATGTCTATTGGCTCCAGTAACCACTTAACAACAATAAAAAAAAATAAAAAAAAATATCTTGGACCGTTCGGATATATTTGAGAACTAATATAATTAACAATACTAGAAAGCATAATTGTTTTAGGCAGAAAGAGATAAATAATACCAACTAATGCGGAATGAAACTAAACCCAGCAGTGGGATATTAAAAAAACAAAGACAGCTGATATTCCGGAGTCCGTGTGAACCTTATAAACAAGGACACGTTTAAATTGAGTCCCCCAAATATACGGGCGCGGACTCAAACAGAAATTCCAATACCACACGATTGTTCTTTACATGAGACGCATTCTTACGTTACGGGAGAAAGTTTAAAGCCCCGATTACACCCCATTAACCCGCGAGAGGGTTGTAATGGCACCCATTATGACGCTTGAATCTCTTTCATTATATTTTTCCGCGCGCGACTCCGACGTACGCAAGTTGAAACACATAGATGAGCTTGTTGCTTTTTTTATATTTATTATTTTGAAGATCAAAGAAGTATGCTTTTTGTATCAGTCATGAATTTTTCTTAACGTAGAATAATAGACTTTATCACTAAACATTTAAACAACAAAATTTATTATATTCAATCGTCACGTCCCAACTAGTGATAGTTTTAAAATGTCTATGAGCTCGATTTCAAATTAATTTCACAAATAATAACTGTGTTCTTAAAAATATTAGCTTAAAGTAATTTAATTGGACCATATTAATGTAACTTACAATTGATTCCGCAGTTATTAGATATTTAAGAAGAATATTTCATAATTATATACCTTTGTATTAAATGAAACCTAAGTTCTACAAGCAATTTTTATTGAAAAATAAACGATAGTTAGAATAATAGGTACGTCGAGCGTCGACGGATTACGCCTTAATTAAAGAACCAAACCATGGACCGCCTTTCGTACCAACGTGTCTATTCTGAGAGAGCTTTATGTCAAAACCAGACTTTCCACTATGTGCCTTCGTAGGGTGCTGGAATTCTTCGGACAATTTGCTCGTAAAGAGGGTCACAATCTTGAACAGCTGATGGTAACAGGAAAGGTAGATGGCAAACGTCCCAGAGGACGCGGTCCCACGAGATGGTCGGACTAAATACGATCTTCTCTAAACATCAACTTCCACAATGCCCTTCATGAAGCTAAGGATCGCAGCAGATCGAGGGAAATCGTACAGGAGAAACTGATGCAGCGTGGGAGTCACGACCCTCAGTGGTAATGAGGAAAACGACGCGAGGAGGAGAAAAGAACCAAAGAAAAAATCAAATAGCTTTTCGTAACACATATCCTTACTATAGATGGCAGCACTGAGTCGTGTATATATGCATAAGCGGTAGCGTACACGGGATTTTTTATTTATTTATTGCCCATATAGGCAGATGAGCTTACGGCCCACCTGATGATGGTGGTTACCGTCGCCCACGGACTTCATCAATGCCAGAGGCAGATGCAAGCCGCTGCCTACCGTTAAGTACTGGCCACAAGCCTCCTTTGAACAACTGTAGAGGCGAGCTCATTCCAAAGCCGGATGGTACGTGGCAAAAAAATTATCTGGAAGCGCACTGTGGATGAACGCAGTGGCTCCAGATAGTATGGATAAACTCTACTCCGGTGGCGGGCGGTGCGATGGTAAAAACGAGATGATGGTATCATCTCAAGCCATTCCTCAGAGCTCTTCCCAAACGGTACAAAATACAGAGGGAACCGAAGTCCCTTCGCAGACCCAGAGGTTCCAAGAAACTACTACCATCACGCCATACGACCTAAGCGTGCCCACAGATGTTTCAAAACAAAAAAAAAAATTATACAAGTCTTCGAATAGTAATATGCCTTACATTTTAACCAAACTGCTAAGACTATAAGAGAATAGCAAATTACAATGGACCACAAAACATTTCGCTTCACCTCAAACCTCATACAATCGGATCCGCACGTCTTCACTCACATATTCTCGCCGGGAGTAATTCGTATATTGCGGCTTCTGTAACATTGAAACATACTAAATGTGTACAGTCGAGGTGAAAATCTTAACCGACTACCTGTATATCGCGTTTCCGTCTGCGTCATTTTATATATTGCCGTAGACGGTCAAACAAAGTCATAGTCTTGGTGTATATGTATAATCTTCAGCCCTTTTATACCCACTGCTGGGCATGGGTCGCCCCTTTTATATGTTCAATCGGTAATAAAGGAAAGAGGCCTAGGGGGCGTAGTTCTATGCGCTGTTCCGATCGGATTAAGACGACATTACTGATGGTAGGACCTCTTGTGAGTCCGCGCGGGCAGGTACCACCACCCTGCTTATTTCTGCCGTGAAGCAATATTACGTTTCGGTTTGAAGGGTGGGGCAGTCGTTGTAACTATACTTGAGACCTTAGAACTTATATCTCAAGGTGGGTGGCGCATTTACGTTGTTGATGTCTATGGGCTTCGGTAACCACTTCACGCCAGGTGGGCTGTGAGCTCGTCCAACCATGGAAGCAATAAAAAAATAAAAAATGGACTCCAACTGCAATGTCGCTACCCACTGTACTGAAGACAAAGTGCTTCGTAAAGGTCACGACCCTTAGCACTGAGGAACACGACGCACGGAGGAAGAATGTTCGATCGCACGACATTCCCCTCCACAATCGCCCCACTCCCGTGACAAAGAAATCGGTCCACCGCACCATAGGTCTTCCGACACCTCTACGACCTAATATTGGCCATCATTCTATCACTGTCTTACTCCATCTATCATCATTTCGCCTTGGTAAGTGTCCAGCCCAACTCTATTTCAGATCCGCTACTCTTTTACCAACATCTGTAACTTAATTTGGCGTCTAATCTCGGTATTAAGGACCCATCAATTTATACCCAGTATAGAGCTTTCCATCGCTTGCTGTGAAACGCCCATTATGTTCATATTTATAAATTTATCTTACACAGCGGCTAATTAACCTCCCACATCGGCGATAATGTACCAAAAAGTAGCGTCAAATTTAGACTTTAGCAGTAATTATTCCGTGTCTCTCCAGTAGGGTACAATACTGTACTGTATGTATTACAGAGATATAGAATGTTGCTTGGTAATCCCAATCCTCTAATTGTAAATCATTAAATGGAGAGTAAGTAGCCCATGATAACAAGTTTTTATTGATACAAAAATTCAATTGTAAAATTTTTTTATAACCACACACACAATCTAACACACACATTAACACGTTAACAGTCCGGTGTTACGTATGTGGTACACGGTGAGCGGTTCCGCCGAGTTCGTGTACCCTATGAGGTACATGAGCCGATGTGTTTCTCTACGGGGCCTACATCCACGGACTTGTCAAATTAGTTAGTGTTTTCTTTGTGGACTTGTGGTCAAGGATCTAATAAATGGAGAAAGTCGAAAACATGTCATATTTTTTTAAAATTCTTAGTATAGCAACACGACATAAAAAAAAAACTTAGAAAAAAAATACAAATTTTAATTGGTGAACTAAAAGTTTAGAAAAACAAACAACGCAATATGCTTTTTTGCAAATTTTACATTGCGTTGAGACCCTTTTGGCTTTGGCCTGTGCATATGGAGCAAATCGACCTTCATCAAGAAGGTTTTGGCAGCATCTCACGCATCGTCTTCGGATGAATCGAGATTCTTTCTTACCCAAAAACTCAAAAAAATGTGTTTTTCTCAGCGGCGTAACTTGAACTTGAACGTTTCATGTGCTGCTAGAATGCTTTTCTCTCCTTCTCTCTTTCGGTAAACCTTTTCTCTTTTTATTGACTGTACCACACAGGTCTGTATTGCGAGAAAGCATAAATTCTGTCAAAGGGTCGCTCGTGTAGTAGTTGTCAGTTACCATGCAGCGACCTTCATCAAGTAAACCTTCTGCCAATGTTACTACCATACTTCCGGAGGTATCCAAACCAAAAACTTGCACATTTTGACCATTGTAAATTTGGTATCCCTAAGTGTTCTGCAGACCATAGTTTATAGATCTTCATGTTATATTTATGTGTTTGAGGGTATGTATTGGCGGAAAAGTAGTCTGCCGCGGAAGTGTACCATCGATATGGTAATAAACTAACCATACATACGTCTACTGGAACACTCATGAGCCTGTGGTACACGTTAAAGGTACCCGGTAATTTAATTCATAAGTCCGTGTACCGCCCGCTGTACACGGGTATATCCGGGGTCAACGACCATATTTTGTTACTTTTAATGCATCAGCCGATAGGTGGACATCTAATAATGGCCAAAAAATATATAATCACACTTGGACATATGGCGTGTTTCGGAACGCTTGTATGGGGACTGTTAACGTGTTAAAGATTTATTAGGAACTTGGTTTTTGGAAGCCCAAAGCGTGTTTGAGGTCGATGATTTAAATAAAATAAAAAATGTATAAATATACATAGCAGAGACCAGTGATATATCATCAACGTGAAATTCATCACACTACTTGCCTCCTTGCCGTTCTTCGTAAAAATAGGGATAATGGTGGTAACTATCTATATCTATAAAAATGAATTGCTGTTGGTTCGCTAAAACTCGAGAACGGCTGGACCGATTTGGCTAATTTTAGTCTTGAATTATTTGTGGAAGTCCAGAGAAGGTTTAAAAGGTAGATAAATATGAAAATTCTTGGAATTAAATAAAAATAACAATTTTGTTTTTCCTTAGATGTGTCCCCCGTCGGAAGATTTCCTTTTGTTTGTTTTAAGTTTATTTTATACAAAAGTTTAGGTATTTTATTTATCGATTGAGGCACTACGAAGTCTGCCGGGTCAGCTAGTAAATAATAAATATACTGAATTCATGATATTCTAATTGTATTTTGTGAAAATTTGTTTTTTTTTTGTTTGCTATTTTTATTTTGTGTTTTTATAAACAATACGAATAAAAAAAGACATAGACTCAGTTCGTATTCTTTACCTTCCTATCAACATTATTTCACAAAACTCTCAATAATAATATTAATGAGCAGAAAATAACCTACCTTCTTCCGGAGCATGCCAATAAAAAGGGACACAGGGATTATATTTTCAGCTTAGAAATTCGATTTTTGTTGCGCATCCTAGTATGAAAGAACTCACTCACGCGTAATGTTTAAGAGACAAAAAACCCAATTTATTACGTGACTGTACTTCAATTTTAAAAAGTTTTTGCACTGATTCGTTCCCCGCGTAAGGCTCTCGTTCGATAACACAAGGAAATAATGTAAGAAGTGTATTATCGTCAAAAGAAATGATTTGCCTGTTCACAATTACGGTTATTATAAAAAAAAAAATCGTATTATTTTGCAGGAAAATATTCTTTTTTTTATTTGATTTTATTTTTTATTGCTTTGATGGGTGGACGAGCTCACAGCCCACCTGGTGTTAAGTGGTTACTGGAGCCCATAGACATCTACATTGTAAATACGCTACCCACCTTGAGATATAAGTTCTAAGGTCTCAGTATAGTTACAACGGCTGCCCCGCCCTTCAAACCGAAACGCATTACTGCTTCACGGCAGAAATAGGCGAGGTTGTGGTACCTACCCGTGCGGACTCACAAGAGGTCCTACCACCAGAAACTCTAATTAACTATTCTTACCTGAATCGGTTTTTTTTCGCAGCAATAAAAGACTTCACTGTTGAAATGATTGCTTATTAATGGCGAACCTAGGGTCGATTTTACATAATGTGTTCATCTAATGATGCTTTTATGAGCCCTAAAGGCTAGGCGTCCCTATATCCTGCATATTTCTGCTGTGTTACAGGCATTTCGGTTTGTTAGGTAGGTACATACAATTGAAAAATTAAGCTCTAAACCGAAGATTGTTTAGGGCAATCCTAAACATGAAGTTTGTGTGACTGTTTTTTGAATTTTGAATCACAATAATAATAATTGTGGCAACACAGTCAATGTAAGTCAATCAAAATTCTGGTCGTACGTGCGCGTGTTGTAACTATATTAAAACAAAATAAAAATAATCTTCTCTCCGAATATATCTAATTATTGAAGCAACCAGTACAAATTGCAGTCCACGCTCCATACAAAGATCAGATGTATTCGTATTGCAATTCAACTCGGAGACACTTTTAGATTCACCAGGAAGTCTGGGTGAGCTAGGGCTCAGTCAGAGGGAGCTAGGAGCAACTACAAAAGCGCTCCGAAGTGACAGCTTAATAGTGAAAGTTTTTTTTTATTGCCTTTGTAGGCAGACGGGCATACGGCCCACCTGATGGTGAATGAATGCCAGGGGCAGAGCCAAGCCGCTGCCTACCGCTTAATACTCTAAAGTGTGTTGCAACATTGACAGAGGCAATTGTCAATAGTGCGTTTACCGGATCGAATTCACGACCCGCTGAGAAGATTATATTTATTTATTTGGGAAACCAACAATAACCAAACAAGTTCATCACAATCACATATAAGTAGAAAGTGAACAAAGGAAAAACAAAAGAAATTTACAAATTTAAGTTTACACAAAAAAAAAAAATAGCAGCACAATACGCACATATGTACACCCACTTAAATTTTATGTGTACATGTACATGTGTTTAAATACTTCAAAACATAATAATACATATAGGTCCTAAATCACCTTAAAAATATTCAAAAACAGCATTGCTATATGCTACAAGTGACAAACAAAAGATGTCAGAATTAGGAGCTTAGTATCATACAACCTACAAGATCCACGGACAAAAGAGGACACGTGAAAGTTCTGTTTAGAACGCGCGGAAACACGACTACATTTAAATGAAATTTTGGAAAGAAGATATCGCGAATCTTATTATTTATTATCTATACTAATATATAAATCTACAGTGGTTTTTACGGATGTTCCGCTATAACTACTGAACCATGCATCCGATTGACTTGAAACTTGGTATCCATGTAGAAAACACATGCACTTAATGGATAGGCTAAGATTTATATGAGTGTTGGACTCCCAACACCAGTTGCAGGGGCGTTAATGATGCGAATCTTTGTGGGGGTGAGAAATAATAATGTTAATTTTAAATGTTTTATATAAAAACATTTGATCCCACAGTAGCCAACAATCGACCAGAGAAATAAATGCTGTCGGTTCTGGTGAGTTAAAGCGAAGGCAGCGGTATAGAAGATATTTAACAAAATCGGTTGTCTGTAAAGTCGGTTTACTGACGATAGTTGAACGTAACAACGTCATAAGAAAATACTGATAGAATGGTTTCATTTTTCAATTTTTTTTTAATTTTTATTCGCGGAGGCGAGTTTTAAGGCGGAGCCCGATTGTGCCTCTTTGTCGCTCGTTGCGCGCTCTCGCTTGCACTTCAAGGCTTAAATGGAACGCCTCAGAGCGAGGTAACGCCGCACGAGTCATGTTTTTTCGTGCGTGCAGCCGGCTCCATCGAATTATAAGACGTTGTCACGTCAAAAAAAAATCCGGCATAAGCTACCCGAACAATACGCCTTATTGTAGGCAGATATGTGTCGTTTGTGTGTTGTTTTGTTAATATCACACGTACATACAATATAATAAGGGGTGTTATAAAAATTTACGTGAGCGTAATATTTGTAGAGTTTTGCTTCACGAGAAACCTTCGTACGGGCTTATCTCCGCCATTGCGTGGTTCTATGTTATGTGGCCACGAAATTAAAAACTATTTAGTGTAAGCAACAAAAAAAAATCATTGACAACGAATTGGTTATTCTATTATAGTATGCACAGGAAAAACAGAAGAACAATGTTACATCTAAACTCTGAATATCGGAAATCTTTAAATACGATCAGGACTCGAACCCGGAACCACGGTAGAGGAATCTAGATCACTAAGAACTCGACCAACGACATAACAATTCTTTTTAATTAATGATCTGTCGCTTTTTTGATATTTTTTTTCATTGCTTAGATGGGTGGACCAAAAATTGGTACCAGCCTGCGGGATTCGAACACCGTTGCATCGCTAGATACGAGTGCACCGGCGTCTTATCCTTTAGGCCACGACGACTTCAAAATTGATGTTCTGTTTTCTTTTCTTTTTAACTTTGACAATGTAACTCTCACAAATCTTTATATTAATACGTGAAGCAAAAACTTTGTATCCCTACGAAAATTGCGCGGACGGAGGATTATGAAATTTTCCACACTTATAGAGAATATACAGAAGAAGTGCATAATGCTAATATTTTTTTAAAATAATGTTTAAAACATCCATTAAATCAATAAAGAAAACATTACACACACTACATACGAGTACCATGTATTTGACGCACACACGCATGCATACTATTTATTTATTGTCAAACTTTTGTTCTTGACGTTTGTTGTCAAATGGAGAATAGATTAAATATTGTTTGTCTTTGTTATTATTTTTTATAGTATGATCTTGGCGAAATTAGAAATTATAGAAGTATAAAATACAATCATAATAGTGTACAAACTTACAATTCCAATTAATTATAGTCGAATTTCGACTACTGCGGGACCTCTAGTTATAAGAAATCAATCAAATAATAACATGACATTTTAAGGGAGTTCTTTGGGAAATGCTAATTTGAAAAAGGTATTGCTAAAGAGACAGATTTGGTTCGAGGTGGGAGTAGGCAGGATGGTGACACTTTGGGAGGTTTTACGACGAAAGGAAAGATCTTCCACCGAGCGGGTGATATTTGCTCGGTAGACCGACGGTCCGAATGTTGTTGTTCGGAACTTGTATATATGCAAGCTTATCTTGAAAATGTCGTAAGCGAGATTCAGGCATCTGTCAATTATCTTGCGTTGTATGATGGCTACCCGGCACAACACCTACCAGAACTCGTTTTTCCACGAGACTGCCTCTCTACTACAGAGAAAATAAACAAAAATTTGATATGGTTTTAGAATAAAATAAGTAGTTTTTGGAGGAATCGACAAAGGCAAGATCTTTCACAGTTCCGGTAAAATTGTTCAATAGAATGAGCTCCGAAGGCTATCTGAACTTGTATATATGCAACTTATTGGAACTAAGTTCCTTATGGGACGATGCGGAGGGATACCCTAACCGGGAAAAAACGTCCGTAACGTAAGATTTTTATTATTTATGTATAGTCTTAGTATGATGGCTATATAGTGTCTAATGTACGAGTATAGTCTACGTGATGACGGTTAGTATAATTATTCATATAAATAGCTGTTTCTTTGTATATTATTATATATTTTTTATATATCATTGTGAATAAAATAAAGTTAATAACTTTTTAAAGTAGTTTTTTATGTCTTTCAATAAAAAAATCATAATAAAAAATGTATACCCGATTTATACCTCGAATACTCGTAGAACTTAAAATTAATATTTTTATAATATAATAAGGAACTCCGTTTCTATCCGGTGACCCACGACACCACACATTCCTTTTTTTTTTAATATCGCTATCGTTAGCCTGTGCACATCAATCGAATATCCTGTGTTTTGCGATAGCTACTCGCCACAATTCAACACACCGAAGCCATACTACTACGTTTTAAGGCAAACGAATTAAATAACACAATATTCACTTTCGTTCGCTAACTCGCTAAAACGCTACGCTATCATCTCCGCTGCTCTCGAACCTCGTGGCCAAACGTAACTTGCTCGTAAAACGTACACGTACATTACAGTTTCGAGGTAGACCGTTAAAAATTGTCGTCATGCATCAAGTTACGAAATTCCAGCGTTTTTACTGCAAAATCATGAATTTATAGAGACGCTACAAGATGTCGATTAAAAAATTGATCAAGAACAAGTTGTACTGCGCACATCGGAAGGCTCTGTAGTCGAAGGCAGCGGCTCGGCTCTGCCCCTGGTATTGCTGAAGTCCATGGGCGATGGTGACCACTCACCATGAGATGGGCCGTATGCTCGTCTGCCTACACGGGAAATAAAAAAAAGAATAAAGTCAGAGTGGGTTAAAGTGGTGGTGGTATAAAGCTGCTGTCTGTTCGAACTGGACCGCAGATTCGCGGCAGAAATAGTATGAACAGCAATACTTAACTTCACAGACACTGAATTTCTTGGTAAAAAATTATAATGTTGCATCGGAAAGAGTAACGCCATCTATCGCCAAATAGGCGAAAGAATATCAAAGGATCTAATAACATCTAGAACGTTCAAGAAGTACAACGCCATCTATTGTCAGATAGCAAAAACACACATCGAAAGTACTCAAGTTGAGGAATATTCTCGACGATTCTAGGGATATCGTATTGACTATAAAAGCGTTGTAGAGATGACACGCAGTCAGTCAGTAATCGGAACTACTCGAAGCGAAACAGCGAACGGATCACCTGAAGCGAAGCAGAAGTAGCGAATTGAGAATTTTAAAGTGTTCTGTGTAACACACAAGTGATAAATACAGTTTTGAGTTGTAGTACTTTGGTGGAACATTTATTTATCCCGAACCCTAGCGCGTAACAATAATATCGACTCGAATTATTTAGACTACAGCACATCACTGCGGCATATAAATAGTAATTTATTTTGTAAATGCGAGTCTATACGTTTCGGAGGTTTTCGCTGAGAGCGGATACTAGTATATACTTATATGTATATATATATAATATATATCCCTTTTTACTCGTTTGTTCCATAGATTAAGACCAAAAAGCATAGTTATGTTCACATCTATCCTAAACGTAGGGTACCGAATGTATTGCAATTTTGTATCCTGACGATTCTACTTACGGCTAATGTATATTTATGTGGCTCTGTTTATCTCGTGGTTAGTGTTCCTAGATCCTGCATTGTGGCGTTTAGATTTGAGACTCCGTAAAAGTTATCTTTGTTAAATTTCGCATATTGAGGCCGGGTAGACTTATCCTTGTGTCATCTATATCTATACTAATATTATAAAGAGGAAAGATTTGTTTGTTTGTTTGTTTCGAATAGGCTCCGAAACTACTGGACCGATTTGAAAAATTATTTTCCCATTAGAAGCCGACATTGTCCCTGATGAACATAGGCTACTTTTTCTTATTTTTTTTTAAATTTTTTTTTTTGGTTTCATGTGTTTTAATGTTTCTGAAGCGAAGCGAGGGCGGGTTGCTAGTATAGGTATATAAATGAATTGCTGTTCGTTAGTCTCGAGTAAAACTCGAGAACGGCTGGACCGATTTTGCTAATTTTGGTCTTGAATTATTCGTGGAAGTCCAGAGAAGGTTTAAAATGTGAAAAAATATGAAAATACTTGGAATTATATAAAAACAAACAATTTTGTTTTTCCTTAGATGTGTCCCCCTGATGTGTCTTTTATTTATCGATTGAGGCACTACGAAGTGTGCCGGGTCAGCTAGTAGATTTATAAATCTGGCAATGCAGTTCGTTTAAATCTCGTATTTTTAACCGACTTAAGAAAGTAGGAGATTCTCAATTCGACTGTATGTTTTTTTTTTTTATAATTGTTACCTCTTAACTTATGACTGGGTGAATCGATTTTGATGATTCTTTTTTTATTAGAAAGCTGACGCTTCCCGTGTGGTCCCATTTAAATTTAGTCCAGTTCTGATATTGGTAGCCATGAGAAAACCATATAAGTCTTAAATTTGCATTAAGTACGTGCGCGACAAATAGATGAATAACTCAATAACTCAATATCACGCCAACCGATTTCGATCATTATTGTTTTTAGAGTATATTAATTTGTTTTGGAATATCTTTTTTTTTCTATTTGAAGGCAGTTTTTCTTAAAACGTGTCTATTTACAATTATTTTTATTGCCCTTGTACGCATCTGAGGATACGGCCCACGCGATGGTGAGTGGTTACCGTCGACTTAGACCACAGCAATACCAGGGGCAAAGCTAAGCCGCTGCCTACTAGGCACTCCTACATAACAGCAGGTGTTTTAAGTCGTGTTCTACAGACATGGTTCTGGATGACATTTCACAATATAAGCATTCCAGCCGTGAATTCATTGGCATTGAAGAACAATAGCGTTATACAATAACGAAATAAGGTTGAAATTGGCACCGCAAAAAACCTATGATGCTTTAATATTTTATTTGAATTATTCTGTTTTGATGTATTTCTTCACACAGAAAAAAGTAGGTGGTCCGAACAGGGTTGTGCCTATTTCAATAGAACACATTCTCGGGTGTAACAAATTGTCTCGCATAGGAATTCATTCGGAGCTTTTTGCGCCAACCCTTTCGCTTAGACGTTTTCCAGCGGCTTCACAGAGATGTAGAATTAATTGTGACGAACTAGATGAGGCATTTTTGATAGTTATAAAACAGCTCGATGAATTTAAGTAATATCCTGTTCTAGGGAAAGTTTGTTATTGCCGCATAACGATATTTTCACGCCAATGTCTTTACCAAGGATCTTATCATAGGTAAAATAATATAAATAAATATTTACTAACAATCACGCCACGTTAACTGGTCCCGTGCTAAGTTCGTAAAGAACTTGTGTTACAGGTACCAGATAACGGAAATAAATGTAAAATTTTTGTTAAACACATACATATATTTAATATACATCCATAACCCTGGAAAAGACATTTTATATTTATCATAGAAATATCTTCCCTTGGCGGGATTCGAACCCGCGACCCCCTTGTGTAGTGACCATGTCACTTACCACTACACCAGACAGCCGTTAAACGTACGTAGGTAACACATGATAAGGCCAAATACCTTAAGGATTGCACGATCAACTTAGGTTCGAAAGCTAGGAAAGCGGTTATTACCATATTTTACTTAAGAGACTTCGACCAACTGCCTTGAGGTGGGCAGAATGTTTTCTCTTTTCGCCCGCGTACCTCCACTGCTGGACACAGGCATCTCCTAAGCCTCACCAAAACGACCGATCATGTGCTGGCTGCATCTAGTGGATTCCGGCAACCTTCAATAAGTCGTTGGTCCATCTTGTGGGTGACGTAACCAATATACGTCTTCCGGTACGCGGTCGTCACTCTAACATGGATATGGGCTTCTATGGGCTCTAATAAAGTAACTACTGAAAAATGGACAGATCAATCTAAATAATCTTATATATCTTTAAACGATCAATTCTTGTATGTATATAATCTGAATCTCGGAAACGGCTCCAACGATTTTTATAAAATTTAGTATACAGGGAATTTCGGGGGCGATAAATCGATCTAGCTACGAATTATTTTCAGAAAATGTTGTGTTATTCGTGTTTTCATTAATCAACTTTATCGATAATTTTGATTTTTTCTTTAAATAACCAGTTCATATTTTATTATTAATCTGTCGGTAAGATCGAAAAATATTATTCATATTTCATCATTTTATCAATGTGTAATTCGCATTTAAATATAATTTCTAAAAAACACAATTTATCAAAAAAAAAAAAAACCTAGCAAAGCTCGGTCATCTGCTGTAAAGTAATAAATATAAGTTTATAAACGAAAAATCTTAGTCATAAATCCAGCAATATTTTTGATATCACAAGCTTTTGATGTTTATATTTATTTCTTGAGATCTTAACCTATGATGACAATTCTTGGTACTGAAATACGTGTACTGAAGCGCATTCGAAAATAGAGTGAATAAGTTAGGGTGCCTTCCGTAATACTCCACGAAACCAGGATCGGCTGCTCCAATATCCAGTCGCTTATCAAAACTGATACAACACCGCGTACGCTCGGCTCTCTCCGTTCATCCATGACCTTCACCGAGAAAACCACCATCTAGTATGGAGTCGGGGAAGCTTATCCTAGCCCAAGAAGCTCAAGTTTATTAACCACGACGTTTAATATTGTTAACAATGGATTACTTGCTCATCTACACCCAAAAAAAAAACGCAGGCCAACCATTTCCGGACATCAAAACTTACGAAAGCCCTCGAAACATTATGACTCCATTAGACCTATCCTAAATCCAGCTGAAGTGCGTATTCCGAGAGCAATATTCACATCTTACAAACATTTTAGTCGTTAACAAATACCATCTTTGTAATCTATGTTAAGCGTTGATAGCACTCAAGCAAGTAGCCCGTGTCGCTTCCATTAAACCTTAATTCACGCCGGTCCTCAGACATACGGTCGTTTTGTCCGCTCGCAAAAACGGCCCAACTGAATATTAAGAGAAAATTTACATAATTCTCCCGTTAAGTGCGAGTTAGTTTTCGTTTTTTTTTCCACTCAACGCCACATGTATCCTTTTCGGCGTGCTTCAGTTTGGAGATGACCCACGTCATTGAGAGTAGCTTAAAAGCTGCTGCGTGAAAGCTTCGCTCGTAACTGGATTTCTTATTCGAATTTATTTAGCTTACGTAAGCGCGCCTTTAATTTCTTCTTACCTGGGAAAATATCAAGGTCCTTATGATGTTTGCCAATGGTAAAAGACTGAATAGTGACTGACAACTTTGAAAGCTTCTTTTACGATTTAATATCGCGTTTATTATTGTCATTGTAATTTTGTATGTTTCAAATAATTAACGGTTTTCTTTGGCACGGAAGACTTTGTGAAAGTGTGTTAATTATGTTTGAATAACGCACGAAAACTAGAAAAAATACTAAAAAAAAATTCCTTCGCTGGTAGACTAAGGGGCTATTTCAGCTATGCGCAGACGGATAGGCGCGCTGAACCTGAGAGAGTTTGCTAACACTAACCCTAGCAAGAGCAGTGCTTCGCAGAATCTACCACCGGAACTGAATCGCGACCCACTGAGATGATCCGGCGAGAAACTCAGTGGGCTGTGTCTATATGAAGTCGTCGTGGCCTAAGCGATAAGACGTCCGGTGAATTCGTGTTGAATCGATGCACCGGTGTTCGAATCTCAGGCGGGTACCAATTTTTTCTAATGAAATACGTACTCAACAAATGTTCACGATTGACTTCCACGGTAAAGGAATAACATCGTGTAATAAAAATCAAACCCGCAAAATTATAATTTGCGTAATTACTGGTGGTAGGACCTCTTGTGAGTCCGCACGGGTAGGTACTACCACGCTGCCTATTTCTGCCGTGAAGCAGTAATGCGTTTTGGTTTAAATGGTGGGGCAGCCGTTGTAACTATACTTGAGACCTTAGAACTTATATCTCAAGGTGGGTAGCGGCATTTACGTTTTAGATGTCTATGGGCTCCAGTAACTACTTACACCAGGTGGGCTGTCAGTTCATCCAACTATCAATGCAAAAAAAAAAGGTAGATATTTTAATTTTCGTATCGCTCGCTTTTTGTTCACATAAAATTTCATTTCCTAATCTTTTCGATTTTAATCTTTACCCCGTTTTATCTTTCTAAAAAAGATAAAGAGAAGAAATGATTCGAGAGGTCGCATTTTTAAACCATAAACAAAATTCGACTTAAACGTCTTACACTTAAACGATGTTTTCCTACACACCAATCACTTAAAGTTCGAATTTCAGGGAATAATTTCCGTGCCACCGTTGATTGAACTCTCAAATAAATGTTCCCTTTTCAATAACACAGCT
The DNA here is from genome assembly GCF_003987935.1 of Bombyx mandarina. The sequence continues at coordinate 2,826,069 of NW_021011499.1, read as the reverse complement.
CCCCTTCGAGTGGTTTTTTTAACGTAACGTAAAAATAATAAATAATACTGACCCGCCGGTCACTAACGAGTGTTTAATCCGAAAATTGGTTTTCTGTTGAACACACGGATATACATAGAATGGAAGCGATAATTTCGTTATGTTATAAACTTAATGAACTCGTCGGGACTTATAAATCAAAACATAAGATGTATAGAGTTTATGGAGTACAGTGTTAATTTCTCAGATAGAAAGAGAGAGAGAGGGAGATAGAGAGAGATAGATAGATTTCTTATATACCTTATACATGATCGTGATCGACTTCCGCAATCAAGGAATATGATTATGTGATTACAAACAAACTTTTGATTGCAAAAATAGAATATAAATGATAATAAATATAAATAAATAAATAAATATTTACTAACAGTCACGCCACGTTAACTGGTCCCGTGCTAAGTTCGTAAAGAACTTGTGTTACAGGTACCAGATAACGGAAATAAATATAAGATTTTTATTATACACATACACATAGTTAATATACATCCATAAACCTGGAAACGACATTTTATATTTATCATACAAACATCTTCCCTTGGCGGGATTCGAACCCGCGACCCCCTTGTGTAGTGACCATGTCACTTACCACTACACCAGACGGCCGTTAATAATAATAATAATAATAAATAACTGTGAACAAATCAAGCACGATCATCCGGCCCCAAATTAAGATTCCATTAGGCTATGAGTACCAGAGATTGATAAACATACTTAATATATAAACGTATATATAAAAAACACCCAAACGAAGTGCAAGTGATCCTGTTCATCACACGAATGTTTGCCCGATACGGGAATCGAACCTACGACCTTCGGCGCAGCAATCATTAGCGGTAACTACTACACCACCGAATCAAAGACCTACCGCTTGCGTACGGATCCTAATAAGATCCTGCACTGGTAGGAGTCATTCGATCTTCACATCAGAAATAGGCAGGATTGGAGGACCAACCAGTCGAGCTCACACTATGGTCTGCCGGGAACAAATTAGAACACAATTTTAATACGCTTTTATTAGCTTCAGACGTATGTATGTTAGTATGTAACGGAATCTTTGAACATGATTTTGACCCCCTTCAAAACGTCGGATTAACTCGAAATTTGGTATACTTATTAAGGACCGATAACATGTCAATATTTAAAAAAAAATTGAAAAAAAGTATATTGAAAAAGTTGAAATTCAACTAAAAAATGAAAAATAAATAACAGTTTAAAAAAACTAACAAAATACGCTTTTACAGAAAATCCAAACAAAAAATAGAAAATAAATTTTAGTAAATTTTATTGTAAAAAAGCGTGGGGTGCATGGTATCAAATATTTACAAATATTTTATGAACAGATATGAGTAGAAGGGTTATTTTATAATATCCTGAAAGGCAACAAACGCTTTTTTTACAATAAAATCTTTTTTTCTTACGCTATTTTTAATTCAAATTTATTACAATTTATTTTCAAAATTTTAATGGGATTTTCTATAAAAGCGTATTTTATTAGTTTTTTTTTAAATTATTAATTATTATTTTATTTTCCCTACCAGTTGGTAGCCTAAGAGGCTATTCCAACTTCGCACAAACCAGTAGGTGAGCTCAGAGGCTCATCCTGAGAGGATTGCAACACTAGCCCTAGCAAGAAAGAACCCAATATCCCGGATACCCAATATCCCGGATTAATACAGGCAGAACCCAGATGCTGCTCTCGCGAATTTCGCGTCACTCCCTAGGACATAATTCTTAATAAAACCGCACGTAATAAAACAGCACAACAAAATACATTATATTAAAAGCAAACACGAGATGAAATTCTTAATCAGCATTCGAACAAAAGACGAGCAATGTTTTTCATGAGACCGTATCGAAGTTAAAAAGATTAACATCGGCCGCGCTATATTAACACAGACCTCAGTGAAATATTAACGGAGAATGACAAAAAATATGCAAATTCGAATAAAACGTAAGCCTGCTATATTAAAATTTACATAAAATGAAAAATATTTATGCAAATGACAACTAGCCGACTGACGCGGGTGGCTTCGTCCACGCTGCGGCTCATAAGAAGATTTTTCGCACCCAAAAACGACCTAGAGAAGAAGCTGCCATCTTCTTCTACAGATGGATGGAAGACCCTTTGATTGATATCTTTGTTTTTTTTTATTGCTTTAATGGATGGACGAGCTCACCACCCACCTGATGTTAAGTGGTTACTGGAGCCCATAGAACGTAACGTATCTACGACGTAAATGCGCCACCCACCTTGAAATACATGTGGTATCTACCCGCGCGGGCTCACAAGAGGTCCTACCACCAATCACAATCACTTTGCTTTGTGATGACTAAGCATAGATCATTTGATTGGTGAGCTCGTACCAACAATAAATCCTCCTACCAGAACGCGACATACCAATCTTTCTTATTTATTGCCAACGAGTGGTTCTCATTTTGTCTCGGTGCTGATGGAAGACTATATCACGAGCGGCAGTTTTTGACACTCACGAGCATCTACTATGAGTGTTTCATAAGAATTTAGACATATTCTACAAGACATTTCAATCATATTCCTTCACACTAACACAATAAATGTACGTATATTTGTGTCTCAATCGCACGCAAAATGGCGAAAAGGAATCTTTATGAAATTTGTATTGGAGTGATGTAGGCAAAATAAAAGAGAACTGTTCAAATCGACAATTCGTGTATACTGTCATAATTTAGTGTGTGCAGTTACAAATATAAGGTTAGGCGAGATGCACACTACAAATTTCTCACAAAAATAGTTTATAAGCTGGAAGAACACATAGAATACATTTTAGCATTGTAAATGACATGACCCGAGCAATGTCGATTATGTATCCGCTATAAAATATCGACTGTGTATTTCTTAATTTGTGATTTTACGCACCAACTGACCTTCGAAACGATTCGTATTTTTCCGGCCTTCTTCCCTTACGTAATATTTACTAACCTAAGGGCCTATTCCTACTATTCAAGGAGCGGTAGATGAGCCCACGGGCTCTACCTAGGAGAATTGCTATCACTGACCCTAGCAAGAGTAGTGCTTCGCTGAATCTACCACCGAATCAGAATCGGGACCCGTAGAGAAGACCCCTGGGAAATTCAGTGGGCTGTATCTATAGGCTAGGTCGCACGTCAAGCTCTTCATCGCGATCCACTAGTTCGACGAGGATGATAACCGGTGCTTGAAGAGTCTAAAAACACCGAGGATGTGACAAGATATATCTTGGATGACGGCGACTTTGCGTTGCCCCGTCGCCTGGGTCAGATAAGTAACTAGCGGCAGCCATGATAAAAGGATTATCGTGTCGCGCCGCTTTATCAATGTAGCATTCTGACGTTTCCTTAAGATAAACACGTATCGTATTCCGACCAGAGAATGACTTAAGCAAATCCTTATCTCAGGAAAACGCACTCTGTTTCTTTAACTCGGCTAAAACCCAGGGCACGTCCACTCTGACATGTTTGTTAAAACTAGAAATATTGCGAAGCATAAATTTCGATTTTGCGTCAAATTCAATTCGCCGATTAATAAATCATCGTAGAATTAATTGGATTTACGTCCCTATAAATCAAGTTTACGTTTCGATCGCGTCATTAATTACTATTAGAAAATTAGCTTGAAATTAATTTATTCATTGTTTGAACAGAAGATTTGTTCAATGTTCCAGAAAATTAGGTCTTGCGGAGAAATATCAGAAATGTATAATCCAGGAACAATATAAACATTGAATCAAAATAATACATGTAGTACGCCCAAAAATTACTGGTGGAAGTACGTCTTGTAAGGCAACACACACGGGTAGGTACCACCACGACAGAAATAGGCAGGGCGGTGGTACCTACCCGTGCCGTGCGGACTCACAAGAGGTCCTACCACCAGTAAAAATCTGTCAAATATTCTGCATGATAGCGACCGCCACAAAAAGATTTGTTGTATTCTGATTTGGATGTCACTCTTCACACTATCTGTACACAAGAATGCGCCAGAAGCAACACTAGCAAAATTCCGGTAGCGGTAGGCAGCGGCTTGGCTCTGCCACTGGCATTGCTGAAGTCCATGGGCGACGGTAACCACTCACCATCAGGTGGGCCGTATGCTCGTCTGCCTACAAGGGCAATAAAAAAAAATCCTGTAGAACATTAATGTCGGTTTTCCGTTTCATCGAAATTCAAATTGGTGCTAAAGAAGTCATCACTTCGCAAACTTTTGTCATCCTCGTGGACATGGCAGTATAACTTACGGTCGGTTCCCTACACATAACTTTTCTTCGGAACTCTGTTTTTGATAGTTCACTGACCCACTACCGTTTATGTGCGTAAGTTTCAACGCGCATCCATATCGAGGGATGAAAAGCCATTTGGTTAAGCGATGTTTCGCTTAATACGCGACATTAATCATCATCATCATTATCCTGCCCTTCTCCCAGTCACCTGGGGTCGGCGCAACATGTTTTCTCCTTCCATACTCTTCTATTATATACCATTTCTTCGCTCACTCCCCTCTTACCCATATCGTCTTTCACACAATCTATCCATTTCTTCTTAGGTCTACCTCTTCCTCTATATCCTTCCACATTCATAGTTAACACTCTCTTACCAACCTCATTTTCATTTCGTCTCATCACATGTCCATACCATCCCAAACGCGCACTCTTCAGCTTCTCTGTCACAGGTGCCACTTTCAGACATTTATCTTTGTAATTAAAGGTGCGTTTTATTTGGCATCAGCATCAACAGTTCGATGTTTATAATTTAACTTCAATTAAGTTTACTTTTTTATATTGCTTAGATCGACGAGCTCACAGCCCACCTGGTGTTAAGTGGTTACCGGAGCCCCTAGACATCTACAACGTAAATGCGCCACCCACCTTGAGATATAAGTTCTATGGTCTCAGTATAGTTACAATGGCTGCCCCATCCTTCAAGCCGAAACGCATTACTGCTTCACGGCAGAAATAGGCAGGGTGGTGGTACCTACCCGTGCGGACTCACAAGAGGTCCTACCGCCAGTTAAAATTCCTCCATTTAAATAGCCAAAGAAGTTTTTTTGTTATGATATTTTTTTCCGAATTTCATACTTTAAATGGCTCTCCTGTAAATTTGCAAAAATGTCACTTAAACCAAACAGTATTTTATAACAGTATGTGTATTTCTTAAAGAATTCCGCCATAGCCACTCGAAGATATAACCGAAGCGAAGTACATAATATAGCGTTTGTAACAAAACCGCGTAGTGTAAATTTCAGAATTTCTATTCCCTCATTAATCCAGTATTTACTTCGTCGAGGATCATGTAACAGATTTGGATGTGGCAATATTTTTTTAAGCATCTGTCAAACTTGTTTTCAAGCGAAAACTCGCCATATATATCCCGCTAAAAATCGAACTAAAAAAAGTATTGTGTATTTGGAACACTTAGGAACACTTTGTTTCTAAAAACAAATACACCATACTTTATTGATCATAATCCACTTCAAACTATCCTTTGCATCGCGCATACAATCCTCATTGGACATTTTGTATATTTTTATCAATAGCTTTGTAGCGAAACGTGAGTGTTAAGGATCTCTAAATCCCCCTCCAAACAAGTTTTTATTCTCGCCCACCACTGAGCTTCACTTCATCAAGCGATCGCGAACGCATATACATCTTTAACGATTACATACATTATCTACTACAATATTCAACCTCATTATTATTTGTTCTTCAGTTTTTATCTTTTAATAAACCTGTAAATACGAGCCAAATCGTTTCATTGAAGAGAACAACAAGACATCCAGCAAGGAACAGTGAGTAATCTTTTTAGCGCTGTAATTAACATGATTTTAAAGCCTTCTATAAATCTCACATAACCGGGTGAACCCTTAATCATTTCAAATATAGCTAAAAATAAGTTTTTCAAAACTAATCTGCTGAAATATAATTCAAGAACGTCATAAAAAAAATTGTTGTACAAAAATCCTAACTATTTATCAAATAATTGTAGTTTATAATTATTAATTATTATTATATTATTATTAATTATATTTGAGCACGAACACGGCGATAAACCGATTTTCTATTAATGCATATAGAGTTATACATAGCGTCGGAATACCGATTATTTGTGCAGTTTGATTGTTGCGTGTCTTAACGCGCGCGTGTATAACGATTTTAATAAGTTAATAACATTTACAAATAACCATTACAAATTATTTTGCTTTGTGTATGCGGGTTATATTGATTTTTGTATTTTTTTAATTTAAATTATCTTATAAGATTATTTTTTTCAATAATACTTTAGCAATTTATTCAGAATATGTGAAACTAAAGTCGTCACCAATACGACTTTAAAAAAATATCAGGTTACAAAATTAAATATCAATATATGTAATCATATTTATTTTAAAAAAATTACCGTATCCATTTAAAATAAAATTCTTTCGTATCTCTGCAGTCGGATTCTCGGCGAAATAATGTTTACACTTAATATACTACGCTCCACATTTTAATTTAACGCAAGCCGATTACGGAGCGAACTCCCTACGCGGATGTTCCATAGGAAAAAAACACGTGTGGCACTCGGGGACTGTCGCGGTAAAGCTATTGCATAGCATTTTTTATCAACTAATTCAATTATAACAGCCCACCGCACGAACATCTCGGTCCTACATCAGCTTAAAATGGAGAACGCTCAACGCCTGTCTGCCACCTGTCTGCAACGCATAATGCGCTACTTTGGCCACGTTGCCCGCAGAGGTGTAGACAACTTGGAACGTCTGATGGTCACTGGGAAAGTAGAAGGAAAACGTCCTAGAGGCCGGAGCCCCAAACGTAGGTCCGACCAGATCTCCGAGCAAACCAGCGGACCACTTAGCGCTGCACTACACCAGGCAACTGACCGGAACCGATGGAAGCTGACAGTCGACAAGCTAAAACAGAGTCACAATCCTCAGCAATGAGGGAGCGATGGAGAAGAAGAAGAAGAATTCAATTATAATTAGACAATGATAATTTAATATTAAAACAATAATAAAATAAGACCAGCACTATATTTATAAACATTAACGAAAGCAAAACATTAACTGTCCCCTTCACACTCATAAGCTAGACCGCGCCAGAGAGAGATGGGCAGACTTGTCATGATGCACATGCAGCTTAACGTCACACCGCGCGCTTATTCACAAACACTACACAAGCGCTACGTGTGAATGTGTTGAACGCGAGCTACATGGAAGGTGGAGTGGGGGTGTTAGATTTTATTTTCGTTACGGAATTTCTTGATTCGGTCGCCGCACTTAAAACCCGCGATAAAAGTTATGCAATAGCTTAAAAATAATTTATGTGACTTCATATAAGCAAATATCTTCATGGTATTGTTGATATAAAGCCCAATTCTGTCGTGATTTTATGGCGCAGATGTGTGATAGATCTCACGGCTCACCTGATGGTAAATGGGCGGATAGACTTGCATACGCATTTAGAATACTCCCTATTATTTGTAAAAATATGGTATTCCGTTATCTTCTTATCCGTATCCATGTGGGGTCAGCGCCTGTCCTCCTTTTCCGATCAGACCTGTCCTACGTCATATCTGCACTCACACTCTACTCTCGCATATCCTCTTTCACGAAGTCAATCAAAACCTTTTTAAGATGGCCGTTCCTAACATTTCCACCTTCTCTTATCGAATTCCCTTCCCACCCCTCCCGTGTCTTATTCCCTTCTAAATCTCAGCAAGCTTAGTGTCGCGAAATAGATTTTTTTATATATAATAATATCCACTGTTTCAATCAATCAAACAACTGGCAGTGCTTTGTGTGCTTAGAGTGAGTTTTGTAACGTTCTCGATAGCGTAAAAGTTAACTCGAATTTGTATGGAGTTGGAACCTTTGCCCTACATTTACCGCTAGGGGTGCTGTTCCAACCGCATACTAATTCGAGTTAACATTTACGATATCGACAACGTTAAAAAACTCGCACTAAGCACACTGTCTCTGAATCCCATCACTCATAAAATCAGGAATAATTTGGAAGGTTTTTAATTATTTTGATTCATCACTGACAGAAATCGATAATAATTAATTTTGATCTATAGCCATTGTCCCTGGCAGTAACAGTAGACTATGGTCGATGTAAACAGAAATGAATCCTGCCGAACTCACAATGAAGATAATTTAAAAAACGAATGTGTTAATATTAGTAATAAATCTATCTGGCGTCGTGCGTTCGAACAAAAAGAACATCAAACTCAATAAAGGCGGTAAGTTTTAGCTTCCATAAAACTCAAATTGAATGAAAGTATGTCCCACTTTCGGCTGCGCGAGGAAAACTTTCGGAGCGCTTTTTTTTTTTCTTCTTCTTCTGGCCAAACTGAAATGTCCGATTTGGGGATCCTCGTGTGATTAAAAAATTAAATTCGCGAATCGAATCGATCTAAAACAACATACCTTTACCTTTGAACGAGGCCACTAGCGTCATTGTTTAACGACCATCCTACACTTCAAAAGGGAACACCTGTTTAACGATAGAAGTCGTCGTGACCTAAAGGATAAAGACGTCCGGTGCATTCGTGTTGAGCGATGAATCGGTGTCCGAATCCCAGGCGGGTACCAATTTTTCTAATGAGACCTTTCTATGAGACCTTAGAACTGATATCTCAAGGTGGGTGGCGCATTTACGTCGTCGATTTCTATGAGCTCCAGTAACTAAACACCAGGTGGGCTGTAAGTTCGTCCACCCATCTAAATAATCTATACTTCTATACTAATATTATAAAGAGGAAAGATTTGTTTGTTTGTTTGTTTCGAATAGGCTCCGAAACTACTGGACCGATTTGAAAAATTATTTTTCCATTAGAAGCCGACATTGTCCCTGATGAACATAGGCAACTTTTAAAAAAAAAAAAAATTTTTTATTTTTTTGGTTTCATGTGTGTTTTAATGTTTCCGAAGCGAAGCGAGGGCGGGTCGCTATAAATAAATAAAAGGATGGCGTTACTCACCCGTGCGGGCTTACACATATTGTCACTCAATCGTCTCTAACAGAAATATCTTTATATCTTACGTAGGTATTCCAGTTTCTCTATCCGTCACCTTGGAGTGATTCGTTCCTTGTTCACGCTTATCTTGATTGGCATCTATATATCTGCGGGAAGATCGGTATTTTTTATAATTTAGATCTTTTACAATTTCCGGCTAGTTCAAACAGGCACGCTAAATTTGTTTAAAAACTAAATTTGTTTTGAAGGTGAATGTCGATGTCGGTTATCGATGATAGGAATGTTTTTTTTTTTAAATAATTAAATAAATATTTTTAATTTAAGATCGACTAGATTTCGCCCTACAATCCCATATCTATGTAACGATTTTTATAAAAGTGATTTTCCCCAATATAAATATGTGAAATCAAATCAAATCAAATTTTTTTTATTCAACATAAATGAAAGTACATACTTGTTGAACGTCAAAAGAACTACCGCCAATTCACAAGAACTAGCCTCCGTCCTGAGAAGAATTGGCAAGAAACTCAGCGGGCATGTCTTTTTTTTTAATAATTTTTTTTTTTTTTTTAATATACGTTTTTTTGTTAAATATTCATTTTCATAATGAGTATTATAACATAACAATTATTACAATATTGAAATGCCCGCAGCGAGCAACTCATTCCCACATTGTGCAATCTTCTACGATGTATTCTTCTTGTACGATCAACTTGAAACAACACACGTATCAAGGGCAGATGGGAATATTTACAATGTTTTATTGCTTTATTCCAACATCTTGAGCAGGATAAAAGTCTATATACTACATAGTAATAAAATGCGGTCGAAAAAACCTTTCGCGTGGTCTTAACGACATTGAAGATTTGTCCTCATGTGCCAAGATGTGTGACAGCTATCGCCTTATGAAGTTTACTCTGGTCACAGTTTCACATCACAGTGCGGTAAGACATGGCTGGAGGGAAGGAGGAAACCACGGTAGGTGGCAGGCGAACCCTTCCCGTGACGCATCTGGTCTTTATCAGCGGCAATAGTCACTTGCCGTCCCGCTCATGTATCTTCGCCTGATCCTCTTCCCAGAGTCGCATTCCTCATGTCTGAGGGTCGTGACTGTCTCCTCCCATTATCCTTCTTTGGATAACGTCTCGCCATATTCCTCTGTTCTCGGCGGTGTTTATTTCATCGTAGACTGTGGTATCCAGAGTGGTGCGGATTTGGTTGGACCAGCGCATTGGATTTTTTTACTTTATTGATCCACAAAACAAATTAACATTACAGTACATATTAGCTAAATCGTACAAGCAGTACCTAGATCTAAATTGGATTGCAATCTAAATATGTGGACTCAGCAAAACCGGCCATGATTGCGGCCATGAGATCTTTTGCCCGTATTCTTGCCAACTACCATCAAGTTCTCGAGATTGTCAATTTCTTCGCCTGATATTGCATCTTAAAACACCCGATATCTTCGCGTTGTCAAAATTTGCGAACTGAAATAAAATGAATTCCCTATAGAACCTCAGGTTGGTCGACTCGCGCTTGCCGCCGCGGAACCGGGTCAAGTCTAGCCGAACTAATACCGAATCGAAGACCAGATTTTTATATATTTACTGGATTTCCGTCAACGAAACGTGTTCTGTTTGTTTTGTATTAAATTTTCGACATTCCCGTTTTATAATCTTGTTTACGTGAAATCGTGAGAGGGATAACGCATCGGAGACCGTAAATCGAAATACAATTCGCGACTTATTTACTTAATTATTTAATGATGACCGAGTTTTGCTAGGTTTTTTTTTGATAACGCCATCTTGTTGTGTCTTCAAAGCGGTTAGTTGCCCTCAATTAAGAAAAATAGTATTATTATTCGCCAATAGATGTCGCGAAGAGTTGATCATTGAAAACACGAATAAAACAACATTTTCTGAAAATAAATCGCAGCTAGATCGATTTATCGCCCCCGGAATCCCCTGTATACTAAATTATATGAAAATCGTTGGAGCCGTTTCCGAGATTTAGATTATATATATATATATACAAGAATTGCTCGTTTAAAGGTATAAGATCATTGCTTTGTACAGAAACAAATTAATAACGGATTCAGTGCTGTTGTAGTGAGAACAAGTCGGCACGGATGGCCTGCATGAAGTACTTACTAAGCAAAGCAGTTGTATCTTTCCAGTTAAACAATGCCGATCATCGTTCTCGTCAAACCCGTCACTTGCAATGGGCTCAACGAATAAATTAACCCACAGGCACAGCCCACTGAGTTTCTCGCCGGATCTTCTCAGAGGGTCGCGTTTTCGATCCGCTGGTAGATTCTGCGTAGCACGGCTCCTGTTAGGGTTCGTGTTAGCAACGTCGTCAGGTTTGAGCTCCGTGAGTTCACCTACAATCTCGGCGAAAAGAGCAGAGAGCCTTTTTCGGATGCTTAGCTCCCTGAAAATGAATTCGTTAGTTCTCATGGCAGATCACGGTATTCGTAGCATCCTCCACCACACCCATAGATCTTCTCAGTGGGTCGCGATTCCAATCCGGTGGTGTCTAGTGTGTGGTGTCTGGTGGTTAGTGTTAGCAAAATCTCTCAGGTTAAGTCCGTGAGCTCACCTACCCATCCGGGTGTAGCTAGATTAGCCTCTTAGGCTGCCAGCGAATAGGGAAAACGTTAGCATGTCATCCCAGGTCGAGACCCGTGAGATCACCTACCATATCGCGCGTAGTCGGAATAGCCCCTTGAAAAAATCATAACGAAGCCGTGACGTCTTTGGGACGGGCTCCCCGAAGCTACCTACCACGACCCTTATGACTTCAGATATAAGGAATATTACTAAGTGAGCAAAAATACACCTTCAACAATTGCTGTCGCCCTCATCAATAAATTAGTTGATCTTTCTCCTAATATTCAACTCAAAATAGCCTTGAAGATCGAAAAAACGTCCAAAGAAATGTTAAAATTATGATTTTCCACATCTCTAGGGGCCTGAGACTTAAAAGACATAAGACCTCGTCAATGATCAAATATCTTTTATTATAAAAATTATTGGAAAATTATCTTTTTCGCATCTCCAAGATTCGATTTAACTTTATCTAGATGATAACTTTATACAATACAATTTCACACATTGTCTCATAACAATAGAGAGTTGGAATGAATCAAGATTCCTTCGTGTGAACTTTACCAAGAAAATATAATAACATTTGATTCCATAGTCTTTTCAAAATAATCTTGGTCGATATCTCGATAAGCTTTAAGGTCATGAGGTCACCATCAGAGAATGCTGTAAATTCTCGGATAAATCCTTCAGTGGTCTTCTTTTTTTTTTCTTTTTATTGACGCACAAAACAAATTACAACCATAGAAATTATTAGTATAAATGTTTAACATAACAATCTGGATTGCAATTCAAGACAGGTGCATACAGAAAAAATTTAACAACTGAACAGATGCCCAAATACCATGTACACACACGCACACACACACACACACACACACACACACACACACACACACACACACACACACATATGTAAGTTTCTATCTAATTAAATTAAATCTACTGTATCATCAACTGGACAATATTAATTATTTGAGAATATGTTTAAGTAATTTACAATATTTATAAGAATTATTCTCAAATATATCAAGATCAATGTTGCTACTTGCCATCTCGTTATATTGTCGTGCCATTCTAACAATGGGATTTAAGTATGAGATGTTATTTTCAACGAGACATGTGTCTCAAACTAGACAGGGTGATGTCATTCTGGGCCTTCACCACACCATCGCAGTCTAAGTTCAAATGCTTAATTGAGAATATCTAGAACAAATGTTCATTCAAGAAATTAAAATCGATCGCACACTGTACTTAACGATAGGCCTTGGCTCTTCCCCTGGCATTGCTGAAGTCCATGGGCGATGGTAACCACTCACCATCACTCACCATCACAAGCCTACCTACCTAGCCGGGCTACAATACATATTAAAAGATATGACCATTATAAATGAACCAACAAAACGTAGTTCGCGATTACCGCTATGCCTCATTCGTTGAGGCCCATTGTCTCCAAACGTTTTATGATCATAAATGGGCAGTTTATTTGAATGTCCATACCGCTCGCGTATTTAACAACGAGTGCTGTGGGATCGTTCGAAGGGCGGTCAGATGTCATAATGTATTAAGTGCTGTGGATGATTTGTGATATGGGTTTTTATTGGTATTTTGGGAGGTTCGACCGCCTTGATTTCAATAGAAAAGAAGTAAATGAATGCCTAATCAGTATTTTTTTATGCCTTCAAGAGAATGGAGTAAACATGAGCGAACAGTACATCCACACAGCATTACATTAAATAATATAATGCTCTTTAAACAATGATTGTCTGCAGTTAAAAATTAAAATACAGGCAATGTATCATAACCATAAATCAGTTCACACGTAGATTCCATGACTTCGTGTCGTTTAAGGGGCCTTGTAAATACCAGATTTTTTTAGAGTAGACAAATTTAATTCCGACGGCTCGCTTCGAAATATTTTTTAATTATCAACTTTGTAATACAACTGACACTCTATGTCTTTAGGCTATCGTATCCACTCAACTAATTATGAACACCTAGCGAAATATAAATGTTTTAAAAAGCCTGATCAATTGTGAAATCATCAAAAGTACTGGCGAATAAGGTTGGTTATCAAAAAAGGACCGATTTGATTCAATAATCAAGGTTGGTTCAAATTGATCTAAGCATTACCTTTTTTATTTCTATATAATGGTCAACATAATATCTTCGTCTAAGCCTTAATGCAGTCGGGAAGTTGGCCGTCGAGAATTTTATTTCAAAAGTTCGTTTCAAAGAAATTTAATCTTGAAATCTATTGTGCGTTAACAAAGGACCGTGGGAGCGGAGATAACGGAGTGAAAGCTCATATGAAAAATAGACTCCAGAGATGACCGGTTCAGGAATTAATGAGTGGCTGCGAGAGGTCTTCGAGAATAACTAATTGTAGACCGTGCACCAAAGTTTTAGCCAAAAATATAAAGAATTAACTTTTAACGATGGCTCATTTTATATAGGTAAACTTGCGAACAAATTTGGTTTTTGCGTGTTTTAGTTCTAGCGTGATGTCAGATTCTCTTGGCAATTATTAACATTCACAGTTTCGCGATTAAGTTTCAGATACATTTTATTTTATTTGTATACCTTTTCAGAAATCAGCATCGATCCTCGGTACCAACATGTCTCTTTTTCGCTACTAAGTATAAAATGTTGAAGTTCACGATAGCTCAAGGTTGATAGCATTCTATGGTATTGTAGAAGGATTATCTGGGTGTCATCGACAATTGAGCTACTTTATATTCACACGAAATAATATTATATTCTCTTTAATATCACGTCAGGATGGGTAGAATACGAATGAATAGAAATATGCTAACCGCCGGTATTTTTATTTACAGTCATCTTGATCTATTTTAATACAAACTGAATAGGTAACATTAAACATTGTTTATCTTAATTATTCTGTAGATTATTTACGTACAATTATTATTTAATAATATCGAATTATATAACATAAATAACATTAAAGGCTTATTGCGCCGGAAGCTGTCAAGCGGAAGACGCCCATAAAATATTATAAGTAAGAAATATGAATCAACTATTCACTTGATTATAAAATTACTGATTATATTATAAAACAATAATAAGTATTGTCTAATCATTAGGACGTACCTGACCAACTTCGTAAATAACGGCTCACATATTATGTGAGGCCGGAAGTGTTCCTCAATAACAGTATCTAAATTATGACTTTAGTAAGATCTGTAAGGAACTATTCGACTAGCCAAGGTTCGACTTTAATTTGTATTCTCATAGTCCTTGGCTCTTTCTATTGCTATAAAGAATGACATTTATGTATGTATATCCGAGAATATACTATAATTAATTGTGCTTTGCAACTGCAATTTTTATTTAATTAATTTAATAATGTCATTTTGTTGTCCTTTTCATAACTGTTTTTTTTTTTTTTTTTTTATTATTCATGTTCTTTTTTTTTTTTAATATATTTTACAATGTTGTGTATTAGTCGGTCTGATGCTGGTGTGCGCGTCACTCCGCAGGTGCCGGCGGAAGATCAGCGCCGCAGTACCGATTGTCTCGTTACTGTTAGGCATTGCTGAGCCGGTAACCGCTTCCAAGCCTCGTTATTTTTGTTATCTTTTTTATTTATTTTTTGTACTTAATTTGTGTTTGGAATAAATGTTTATTATTATTATTATTAGAATCGGTTCAATCAGAATATATATTTGTTGCAGAATGGACCGATGTCTTCATTACTTTTTGACATTGTGTGCGTATGGTGGGTAATCGTGCAAAGAGCTTGCGCAGCACGGAACGATGTCAGTTCCGAGACGTCTTCACTCCTCCTAAGTCAGGCTACGAATGTATCTCGATTCCACTTTACTGGTGGTAGGACCTCTTGTGAGTCCGCGCGGGCAGGTACCACCACTCTACCTATTTCTGCCGTGAAGCACTTGAGACCTTAGAACTTATATCTCTAGATGGGTGGCGCATTTACGTCGTAGTTGTCTATGGGCTCCAGTAACCACTTAACACCAGGTGGTCTGTGAGCTCGTCCACCCATCTAAGCAACAAAAACAAAAAACAAAAATTAGTATAGATTATTCTAATTAAAACTAATTATTCTAAAGTTCTGACTTCTGGCTTCTCTTTAGGTCTCAGATGACATCGGCTACGTGGTCTACTCAGCGCTGGGTAGCTTCTACATACCGTCCTGCATTATGGTGTTTGTCTACATCAGGATATACTACGCAGCGAAGGCCAGAGCGAGACGGGGCATCAGAAAAAATCCTCGACCGAGACCTGTAAGTATTCCTATTCGCGATAAGGAATTTAGATGACTCTCTAATATTGCTCTCTTATCTTAGTACCTTTGGATAAAATAGTTGATTCTTAACATCTTCTGTATTACGCTCCTAATATGTCCAATCACAGACAATTCTGATATGAATTTCACGACGGTATTATGGGGTGGCAGTTTACATAATCTTAATAGGACAATGGGAAACATAGTGAAGATTCTTGTTGCTTAACAATCATTGCATCTATCAAGTGTATGCACAATTTCTGCCGCATGATGTGCAGTACATACAAAGTCTGACTAGTCGTCAGCCGAATTCAGCATTCAAAAAAGCTCCGCGATGTTAATGTGTAACGAACCTAAGCTGTTTGAACTTGAACAAACAAAAAGCATCCTGTATTGGTTTATCGTTCCGACTTATCTAGCGTTAAGCAGATACCAGAGCTTTTAAAAAATATAGTGGAAATACCTCCACCCATTTCGGGACGTGAGGTTTAAGACCTTGACCGTAGAACTGAGGGTAGATCAATTTTGTTCTTGATTTTTAAGGGATTTTATGACCTGGTAACTAAGACCTTTAAGTCATATCTTATTTAATTTTAATTCTCGATTTCATGAAAAATGATAATATGGAGTGAAATGAAATGAAGATGATTAATTTGAGACATTAATCAACTGGGATGAAATTAAATGAAATGAGATGAGATGATATGGGATGAAATATAATCTCAGTAAAATGGTGGTCACTTACTGAGATTTTTTCAGTGGACTTTTTGAAGGATCCCGAGAAGTTACGTCCAGCTGCTTTGTTTCATTTTCCCACATTTGTGCAGTTTCACAGATATTAAACAGTTAATAAACCACTGTTATTACACATTTAAACCTAAAGAAACACTAAATAGACAAAATAAAACAAATAACACAACTTCACTCCTCGCGTTCCCGTCAAAAAGTCCATTTTGTTCTTGATAATGCCACCAAAAGCGAATTTCGCCGAGTCAGGCCGTACAAACTCTGACAACACAAAAGCTGATATACGGACTTCTTTGCTCCAGAATGATCAGCAGACGAGTTTCAGTAGCGCTCCGAAGGGGACGCGGCCAATGCCCACGACGCATCCCATGCCACAGTGCCATCTAAGCACGAACAATAACGGGTAAGAAAATATTCCCTGCCATGATTGTGCACGGTCAAAAAATATTTTATCCTTGTTATTGTACAAGGTTGAAAATGAGTTGAATATTTTTACTTGTAGATTATAGACGTTTATAAAAATGTCCAGAGTATCCCCCATGTTAATAGTAGATTAAGTTTTCCTTTTTTTATTGCTTAGATGGATGGACGAGCTCACAGCCCACCTGGTGTTAAGTGGTTACTGGAGCCCATAGACATCTACGACGTAAATGCGCCACCCACCTTGAGATATAAAGTCTCAATATAGTTAGCCCACCACCTGCTACCCCACGCTTCAAACCGAAACGCATTGCTGCTTCACGGCAGAAATAGGCAGGATGGTGGTACCTATCCGTGCGGACTCGAATTATAATTTTGCGGGTTTAATTTTTATTACACGATGTTATTCTTTCACCGTGGAAGTCAATCGTAAACATTTGTTGAGTAGTGTAATTTACGTAAATATTTATTTATTTGGGAAACAAACAGTACAATACAAACATATAATATTTTCAAAAAATTGCTAAAACAATAACCAAATATGTTTCCACAATCAAAATCACATATAGTCAGTAGAAAGTGAACAGAGAAGAGAAACTTAGAAATTTAAGTTACAAAAAAAAAACAAAAGCAACACAATACGCACATATTATTTTGTACATCAACTTACACTATAAAACTACACCCATCGGACTAAATCACCTTATAAATATTTTAAAATAGCTTTTCCATATGCTACAAGTGACAAGCAAAAGATGTCGGCATCATATTTTATATGATATATGTATATTATAATTTATGTAAAAGTCTTTACTGGTGGTAGGACCTATTTTGAGTCCGCACGGGTAGGTATCACCAGTCTGCCTATCTCTGCCGTGAAGCAGTAATGCGTTTCGGTTTGAAGGGTGGGGCAGCCGTTGTAACTTGAAATCTTAGAACTGATATCTCAAGGTGGGTGGCGCATTTACGTTATAGATATCAATGGGCTCCAGTAACCACTTAACACTCGGTGGGCTGTGAGCTCGTACACCCGTTTTATTTATTTATTGCTTAGATGTTTATTGTGAGCAAAATTATTTCGTTACATTATAAATTAGATTATTTTTCGTTATCGTGTTGTTTTTTCCTATATTTTTAAGGAACATTGTGTACAAACTCAGCACATTAGTCTTGTTTAGTCGTGCGCATGGCTTATGCTGCAAGCCAGATTTTTTGCTTCTTGTTATTTATTGTGTATCTTTTTACCTTGTAATGTGTTTTGTGTGCCTAATTTTTCCTTTATATATACTAGATGATGACCGAGCTTTGCTCGTTTTTTTTTTTTTTTTTTGATAACGCCATCTTGTTGTTTCTTTAAAGCGGTTAGTTGCCCTCAATTAAGAAAAATAGTATTATTATTCGCCGATAGATGTCGGGAAGAGTTGATTATTGAAATCACGAATAAAACAACATTTTCTGAAAATAAATCGTAGCTAGATCGATTTATCGCCCCCGAAATCCCCCGTATACTTTTTTTTTTTGCCTTTGTAGGCAGACGAGCATACGGCTCACCTGATGGTGAGTGGTTACCGTCGCCCATGGACTTCAGCAATGCCAAGGGCAGAGCCAAGCCGCTGCCTACCGCTTAATACTTAATACTTAATTTTATGAAAATCGTTGGAGCCGTTTCCGAGATTCAGATTATATATATATATTAATATACAAGAATTGTTCGTTTAAAGGTATAAGATAAGATAAGATAAGATAAGATATTTCTTCTATGCGTGTGTTTGTCACTGAACTCCTTCTAAACGGCTGGACCGATTTGAATGATTTTTTTTGTATGCATTTGGGTGGCGCCCTGGATGATTTAGATGGCGCTTCAGTCGGTATATAGGCTATTTATCTTTCCTAGAAATAATTTATATGGCAAAACAACGTTTTCCGGGTCAGCTAGTAAATAAATAAAATAAAAAAACTCTAGTTAGAATCTAGATACCACTTTCCAAATAGCGTTTCGATTATATAAACTAGCTTGCGGGCTTATGAATTGACCCCTGCAGCGAGCTTTTTGGTTGTTGAAATTAGACCCAAGCTTTGAATGTTAGAAGCACTTCAGTCCCCAAGGCGCTGGTATAGAACTCTCTAAGCTTTCAAACTTTGGCTTTAGAGGTAGATAAGTACTTTTAATATTATATAATAACTAGTTTAACGCTTCTAGATTTACTTTGAAATTATTTTATTATGATGTACCCACCATACAGATATTCAAAGAATAAAACATATTCATAATTCGGTACCTTTGGTGCAATATTGACGCATAACAATAAATTATTAGCGTAATTAATAAAATGTGAAAAGACCTTCGCAATTTTAAGTTATCTATATTAAATTAATATTACAAATTGATATTTTCAAGGGAAAATGTGTTCACGGTAGGAGCACGTTGGTATCTCTCTCGCATGGTGGCTTTACTGGTTTTACTGGTGGTAGGACGTCATGTGAGTCTGCACGGGTAGGTAGCACCACCCCGCCTATTTCTGCCGTGAAGCAGTAATGCGTTTCGGTTTAAAGAGTGGGGCATCCGTTGTAAGTAAGTATACTTGAGACCTTACAACTTATATCTCAAGGTGTGTGGCGCATTTACGTTGTAAATGTCTATGGGCTCCAGTAACCACTTAACACCAGGTGGGCTGTGAGCTCGTCCACCAACCTAACCAATAAAAAAAAGCCTGAATTTTTATGGCAATAACAAGATCAACAGCAATGTGCATCTTGCGTTATGTGTGGCTCAATATTTAAACTTTGTTACATTTATAGTCCGCTTTCTTTTTACATTGTAAATGACTGAATTACCTCACAACCCATCTACTATAGAAAGATTATTATAGCACATAGAAATCGCAATGTGAAATACATGAGAAAGAACCCAATATAGCTATCCTCCCTTTTTTCATTCCAAATCTCACATTCCCACTACCTGTACATTGTGTACTTCTGATGTCAGTTCATTAATATGGCAGCTGAGCAATTTTTGGTACTCTCATTGTTAAACAATGTTTTCTCAGCATTTTTAATCTAACATTTCTTATAAATATGCAATTACTATAACTTTGATTTTCTCTAAAATAACCTACAAGACTAGACCTCATCAATCTCCTCTCGTTTTTCCTTCCAGAGAGAGTCAGATCTCGACCATCGAAGCGCCCCAAGTGCAAATACCTACGGTCACGTGCGAGCTGGCTTCTGATATATCGACGAGCGAAGCAGGAGACGCAGCTCCACCTCCTCCTGACGAGAGAAAGGACACCTTGAAGGTGAGAACCAAAAAAATCGTCCATCAATATTCCTTGGATCCATTGCGCTCATTACAGCGAAATAGAACACTTTAGCCTATCCTCTGTCGTACTTAAAAACAAGTGAAGAGCCCTTAAATGGTACTGCCCACTGAGTTTCTCGCTGGATCTTCTCAGTGGGTCGCGTTTCCGATCCGATGGTAGATTCTGCGAAGCACTGCTCTTGTTAGGGTCAGTGTTAGCATCACTCCGGCTTGGCTCAAGCTGTGAGCTCACCTACTAGCTAAAGTTACGCTGAAATAGCCTCTCAGCTTAGGTAGGAAAAAAAAAGTACCTCAACCTCAGTAGGGCTGGCTGCGATTTCGACAACTATGATTTGAAAATGTATCGATTGAAAATTAGCAGCTTGAAGTTGAAAGTTTAATGACGTCATTTTCATATTCTCAGGTAGTAACATCAGCTCAAGTAACAAAAAATCCACTCGCGTCCTGCCCACATAGGAGTTCGACGCTATCAGTGAACGGAGAACTGGCTCTGCAGCAGGCGAGGTGTAGAGCGCCCAGTGTCGCCATCGACGCCGACATGGTCTCCGAGATGGAGCCCTCATCATCAGACTCAGGGGTCGTCAGTCGCTGCGGAGGCGTCAAACCATTAAAGCTTCGTATCTTCAAAAAGACCGATAGAAGACAAGAAAAATCTCAACCTCACAAATCAGAATTAGAACCAGCATTACCCAAGCCGCACAAACCTCGTGACCCAGAAAGAGAAAAGAAAAGACTGGCCAGAAAAAAAGAGAAACGAGCCACTCTGATCTTAGGTTTAATTATGGGCAGTTTCATAGCTTGTTGGCTGCCATTTTTCTTCCTCTACATCTTAAAAGCCGCCTGCAGAATCTGCGTGATACCATCAAGTGCTTTCGCCATAGCGTTTTGGTTGGGGTACATGAACTCGGTACTAAATCCGGTCATCTACACGATCTTCAACAAGGATTTTAGGCGCGCGTTTCGGAGGATACTGTTCAAGTGATGTTTGGCCTACCTGTGTTGCTACAGATGTGTCGCCAACAGGATAATGTTGGCCCAGCAGCGAGCAACACCGGGTCTTTACAACGTGCGTTGATGGTTTAATTAATTTCAGGACTATAAAAGTGATTTTAGGGGTGTCTGACCCTGGCCGGACCATTTCTGTTTTCAACTAGAGCTTATTTCTACATGCCGCATTGTAATTGTATAGCTCTCGGTGGAACCCGAGTTCGCCCGTCTATCGGAAGATATTTTAACATTTTTCTCTGATACAAAATTAAAATTCACAGAGCAATGGATTTGTCAATGTTGGACAAACACACATCCATTGCTGCGTGAAAGAACGAAATTATGAATTTAATTCACTAATATCGGGTACTAGCTACTAGGTACTAGTTGTACCAGGTATTACTACTGGGTACTAGTACTAGGCACATCTAGCACGTGCAGTTTTAGATCCTGTATTTATTTTACAACTACTTCAATTATAAATTTGTTTTTTTGTAGATGATCTTAGTTAATATGATTCGATTTCCAAAGAAGTTGATTCCTTGAAACGCAGACAATCTTAATCCATTTAGTTTTTTTTTTTTTTAAAGTATGTTTAGACTTTTTTTTAAATGTGGAATGTATTGAATGGTCAGCGTAAAAGCAATAAATAAACCTTTTTACTGATAGTTTCAAATTTTTAGGCCTGTTTAGTGTTTTATAATATTTTGTACGTTGTAAGGTTAATTTCTTTGCGAGTTCCACAGGGTCAATTTTCGACTACATTTTCTTACACACAAAGAGAATTTGGAAAGATCGAAACAAAATAATTGTTTTGGAGGAGGAAAGAATAACAAAAGAGAGAGAAAACATTTGTTTCATCTATGCTAAAGACAACAATTTAATTTTTTATTTATTTCGCAATTTTATTAACCATATATTATAAATATTAAAATTAGGGATATTTGTACAGCCTTCCCTGTAAAGAAACCCAGCGTCATACAACTACAGCGTCCACAATTATCTGACTTATTTTTAATGATATTAGCTATTTTATTATTATTAGATATTAGCTACTTTTGTTTTTATTTCTTCGAGAAATAGCGAATTCATTCGCGTTTTGCTTTTACTTATCCTGATGTAGGATGTACTGTGTATTCATTTGTGGTAACAACTCTATCTGTTACACTATTATGTTTGCATGGTTTACAATAGAAATCTTCCTTGAAGTGACGACAATAACTGTACAAAATTTCAACCGAATCGGGGGTAGAAGACGAAGGAACACCAAGAACATTAACTATAATAAATTAAATAGGCTTAAATGACGCCTAGAAAGTTCCTGTCGGGTAAATATGAAATTATACTTAAAGGTTGAATACCTGTGAAGCTAAATAGAAAAAAGATTACAGAAACTTGATAAATAAATTTTGAATTTCGTAACTTCTATCTTTAAAAAAAAATAGTTGTGGTGCAGAATTACAATGATTTTTCTTGTTCAATTTTTTCATAGACAATTGTAATTACGCGCTCATTTCTTAAACTTTTAGCGAATAATGTTAGTAGATAATTGTTGGATATTTTTTGTGTGCTTTCTCATTGCGAGCATTCGTATGCAAACAGAATTCGACGAACGAGCAGTCGAGCTTTGTAAGCTGTGACATTAGCTTTTGGAACGAAGTTCCTTATGGGACGATGCGGAGGGGTACCCAAACCGGGAAAAAACGTCCGTAACGTAAGATTTTTATTAGTAATGCACACAGTGTACGACTTAACTTTGTAATAACATACAAAAAATAACATATTTTTTTTATCATTCATTGACCACGATCTCAGAGCGTTCGTTTGCGCAATACACTAACTCTTATGCAAACAACCGTGAATGAAGTGTACCACAATAAGCTCGCACGTTACCGAATGACCGTAGGTTATTGCGAAATCTCCAGTTTTATTTTTTTTATACCTCGAATAGAACTTAAAATTAATATTTTTATAATAAGGAACTTCGTTTCTATCCGGTGTCCCACGGCACCACATATCTTTTTATTATTAAATTCACTGTTTCATTTAGTATTTTTTGTGACTTTGCCGTATTAGCTTATTTCTTATACGAATGCTGAATTCGCAGGAGTATAAGCAAGAACCAAGTTCTCCATCGTTCATTTCAAATTTGCTAACGAATGCTCGCTGTAAGAACACATGAATAAGACGATCATTGGGAATGAATATAATGAATAGAAGCACAGTATTGATGTACGTATAACTGACTCGGTGATCAAGTAGTTAGCGCTTCTGACCGTTGCGCCGAGGGTCGTGGATTCGATTCCTAAATACAAATATTACATAGAAATATAATACTGTACCTACGGGGCGGTGGTACCTACCCGTGCGGACTCACAAGAGGTCCTACCACCAATAAAAAAATAGATGAAT
Source organism: Bombyx mandarina (assembly GCF_003987935.1). The sequence continues at coordinate 2,802,278 of NW_021011499.1, read as the reverse complement.
AACTCAATAACTTAATATAACGCCAACCGATTTCGATGATTATTGTTTTTAGTGTATATCAATTTGTTTTGGAATATCTTTTTTTTTCTATTTGAAGTCGATTTTTGTTAAAGCATATCTATTTACAATTATTTACATAAACTATAACACGAAACGAAACGTCAGAAATTATTCGTATCGTACCGTATCGATACGATATCGATATCATATCGATACGATATCGATCGTATCATATCTGTCATTATATTCATTCCAATTGATTAATATAAATAAAGAATTACTGCAAACACTAATGGATTTGAAAAAGTAATAATTCTCAATATTATAGTATCTCGTACTATATAATGTAAATTAATTATTTAAATACTAGCTTGTATTATTTTAAAGTATATTTTTAAATCCACAATGTGATTGTGTTTTTGAAGGAACAACACACATTTCATTCCTCAAATGTAAATACAGTTTTTAAATATTGTTACTCTTTTTTATTTGTTGGTCGTCCAAAAGCATAATCACAAAATATAATATATCCTAAATAAAATTATACGCTTAAAACGTACAAACATAGATAAGGTTACCGTAGAAAAAATATTAATATTATTTGCCTGATTTTAAATCTATGAAATGTTCGTTAAATATTTCAGAGATTTGAGAAACAAAAAAAAACAACAAAAAACACAAATAAATTCATAGCACACGTCTTGCTTGATAAAAAGCAAAGCCATTTTCTGTTTATCCTCATTAAAACGTAAATTTGGCAAACCAAAGATATTACGCTGATAATTAATACGGATTAAAAATCCTACTCTATTAAACTTTGAAGCCTAGATTCAAATCTACATCGCAGATTTTTCGTCACGCCAAATTGACCGTGCGCCCATTTGCCGATCTAAGAGAGCTACTAAAATCAATGAATTGCTTCTGTCATTATTACAAAAGTTATTTATGGCAACACTGCTATTTTGGTTCAAGACTCCTAAATATGAATTCGGAGAAGACATTCGTGAATTATGCAACTTGATGCACGTGAATGAAGTGAAACTTCTTCTTCGACGTGTAGTATTGTGGTTTTCTTCATTTTTATCCTTAAATTAGATTGCTCTTGCAATAGGTAATGCTGTGTATAAGAGATGCGACATCTTCAACATTTATATTATTTAGATTTTAAATTATAGATAAAAATATATGTATTTTTTTAAATACTTCATTAAAATATTGGAGCTACTCGTTGCTAACGCTCGCGCTGGCCTGTAACAGGTATACTACGCGCATACGTTCAAGTACCACTAATTCACTCTCGCTCTGTCTCTTTCTATCCATGATGGCGTTAAACGTGTAACGCAACCTTGTTGGAAGTCGCATTAGAAGTTTCACTTCAACAATTTATATCTGCCTGCTGAATTCAAACACCGGCACAGTCTCATTGCTCGATACGAATGCACCGGACGTCTTATCGTTTAGGCTATGACAACTTCTAATATAGCTCCTAATATGATTTGAATTGAGATATCAAATTTCGTAGTACATATTTTCAATGGTTTACTTTATCGTTTTTTTTGAGGTTTTTTTCAAATTCATCGAAGAACAAGCTCACGACAATCCAACTTTTGTAAAGTCGTTATCAGAGTCCATAACATGAACGCATTCAGATTTGACGTAGAAGTCCCAATTTTATAGCTATTTGCTTAGTGCGAGCTTTTTAAAGTTCTCGATAGCGTTAACTCAAAGGGGATTGCCCACTCTCCATAGTGTGTTAGGCCCAAGATGGACATCAAATATTACTATAAAAATGTACTGATTCAAATTCTTAAATGTATTGGATATCTAAAAAATATATTGAAATTGACGCCACTATTATAAAAAATATAATAAAAATAAAAACTCGTTTTGAGGTTAATTTTCTATATAAATAAGTGTCGGATTGTGAGATACTTCAAGAACTTTTCTTTTCTTAATGTTTAAGATGTTCCTAATGTATTTTTATCCAATAGGGTATAAAAACACACTTAATTCTTTAAATATCTATATTTTCTTCATCTTCATACACAATTAGTATCATCTAAAAATAGCAAAGGAGAGCATATACACGGTTTTAAATCTCGGTCAGGGTAAAACCACAATTCACACAATGTTTTTTAGTCGTAGTATGAAACGTTATTGATAAAAGTAAAATAAATCGAAGAAAAATCAAAACACATCCATTTTGTACGCAAGCACAACACCACAAGCAGCAAGCGAAGTGTCAGTCAGTCAGATTAAATTCAGTGTTGTCAGTATAAAGAAAAATAATTACATGAAATTCATATATCGATTATTTTTTTAAATAACCGATAATTGATTTATATCTTAATCTTTTTTTTACGAGTACACATTATTTTTTATGTTTTTGTTTTAGTTGTACATATTTAAATAACAATACTAGTAAAGTTTTTTTTATTGCTTAGATGGGTGGGCGAGCTCACAGCCACCCTGGTGTTGCTAAGTGGTTACTCGAGCCCACATACATCTACAACGTAAATGCGCCACCCACCTTGAGATATAAGTTCTAAGGTCTCAAGTATAGTTACAAGTTAAAGTCCAATGGGTATGTCTTCGATGTTATTTTATGTGCATAAAATCCATTAAAATCGTTTGATTAATGATAATACTTAAAATGCTTTATTTATATGTTTTATTTATATACTCAAAATATTTACTTCATACGTAAAAGGATTTGAAGCTGGCAATATTTTTCCCGCAAAAATAAAAATCCTTGTTTTTTCAATAGAGTTACTTTTTTTAAACTACTTATTGTAAACTATAGTGGCGCTTATTTACAAGAAAGTAAATGCATATTTATTTATGACAAAATTAATGCACTAAGTATTTTTTCTATAATCTATTGTCCGCTTTGGGCCTAAAATGGGCCATCCCCTTTGTATGAAGTTGGAACGTTTGCCTAAGTTTGCCGCTAGGGGCGCTGTTCCAACTACATACAAATTTGAGTTAACTTTTACGCTATCGAGAACGTTAAATAACTCTCACTAAGCACACTGCTCGTTCGATCCGAAACGCGTCACTGCGTTGCGGCAGAATCAGAAAGGATGTTAGTATCTGTGCAGGCGTAAAATACATCCTATACTAGCAAAGGAAATTTTGCGTCTTTTTTTTTGCTGTTATTATACGACATTCTTCTGGGTTGTACGTAAACAAAATAATTATTGATTTCTCGTAAAAAAAAATACTTCCTAATTGTTAATTATGACTGTGCCTCTGTGCCTATTCAAAACGATCACTAATCAATAATAAAACGCAGTTTATTTTTAAGAATTAATTTAAAAAAAAAATTGTAAATAAATTTTTCGATTGATTCAATCAAATTAATCTTTTTTTGTTTGTTTTTGTTTTATTAAGTGAGCGCTGGCCGCTATCGCTAAATTATTTTTTACGTAATTAGTGTACTTAGGTTAATAAATAAATAAAATGGTAATTCACTATGAATTGACCGAAACAAAATGAACACCAATTATTTCTTGTAAATTTCTCTAAGTCTTATGAATAATTTTTAGCCGCGTTATTTAAAAAAAAAAAAAAAATTATTGTATACGTCATCAGTAATTTTAGCTGTAAAAGTTCCTTTCTTAATTGTAAATGTAAATACGATAATATATTTAGAAAATATAGTATCACGTAGTTCTGATTTTTAATATACTATACGTAGATATAATATATGATAAATATGTATAATATATTTCGAATTTGATTTCTTTTACATTCCACGATACTGTTCGTTAAAAAAACGCTTAACAAATATAACATCTAAATAATGCTTACAATAAGATTAATTATATTATTTATCTTAGCATCTTTTGATGAGTAATCGATTTTTTTTTGTTATATATATGTACTTCAATTGTAAACCTACGACTGATAATATTATATTAATATCTAAATCAATACTTTTTCACTGAAATTTTTTAATATTTTTTTCTATTTAATAAATATTATGTATTTCAATAATATTACGTAGGTATACATTTAATACAATAAACAACGACTTAATTCTAAATATAATTAGGTATTTCGGATGTACTAAAAAAAATATAATATATAATTAAAACGTAAATATTTTAATCTTATTAATAGTCGAATAAGTAGGTAATTTTTCTAAAAGTAAAATTGATAAAATCGTAACACCATTGCCATGATGTTTTTTATTATTGTAAGAAATTTTAAACTAAAGGTAATGAAAAGAAAGCAATAGCTTAGTAATATTTTTTTCTTCTAATTCTCTATATAGTCTTCCAATGTTGTGTGTGTGTGTGTGTGAGTGTGTGATCAACAAAAATGCGACCAAGTACTTTATTTTTAGACGAAAAAAAAAACGCGGAGATGCTTTTTTTTGTTATAGAACTTGAACGAGAAAGCACCGAGCCCTGAAGCTTTTCGTGAAAGCTCTATAATATTTATCATTGTTGCCACCACTTCTTTCCGGTATTGCCAGTGAAAAATGTCGTGGCAACGATATACTATTAGTCGTATGTGTGAAATATAAATTAGGAACTTGACTTTTGAGTCGACGATAAAAAAATATATGGTAAATGAAAATAAGGTTTTGCTTTTTTTTCGCTTTAAGCTCTGAAATCGATTGGAGTCGTAGACATATCTGTATTTATGAGGAAGAGCATAGATCACAACATCACTTGTAGGCCTATATTGATATTACTATTCGCCATAAACCAGTTTCAAGTCAACATGGTACTGGTCGAAGACAATCAACGCTGTCTACCAACTCTTAGTAAATTTAACATTTATTTAAGAAACATTTTCAATTTATTGACAAGAAAAACGACCAAAGAAACATATTTGTTTTACCAAAGCATCACCGCGCATAGAAATCGTGACTTAAGCTTGTTATTGTGAACGTAAACATTGAATTAAGATAACAATTGATCCCGAAATGAAGTGATAAGTTAATAAAGTGAAGAAATAAGTGATAATTAAGACCGAACGCACACGCGTCGTGTCTGTCAGACATTTTTTTTCTTTTCTCACTAACACGAGCGTTAGAAAATAATGATTTCTCAAGCCTCAATAGCACAATATACGCAGTGCCTTTTGGCGCGACGCTATTAAAAAATAAAACACAAATACGACTCAAAAGTAGACAAATAGATTATTATATGACCCGTGTATCTGTTTAAAGAGATAATAGTTAAATTATTAAGAAGTCTTTAATTGTTATTAATTAAAATTCTCAATACAGGTTTATTGTAAATATTTTCAAATAATAATATTAAAAAAACTCACTTATCCAAATGCCACGTTAAAAAATATTATATATTTAGAAAGTTTATTAAATAATCAAATAATATTCAATCGTATTATTATAAGCTAAAATATTATTTAAAGTTGGATTTAAAAAAAAAAAGAGATTGTTCATAATAAATATAAAATTGTTCTGTAAATTTTAAAGTACATAATATTTAGTTTGTAATCAATAATATAATATAAATATGTAAATCTTCTTTATTTAATTCTAAATTAAAAATACTCTAAATAAAAACGCGTTATGTTTGTAATGTTCTTTATTATATTATCTTCTAAGAGAATATGATTAATTCATTAATGACTCGAAATATAAAATTTGAGGAATATACGAAGTACCAAATATACAAATTTTAATCTTTACTCGATTTTTGTTTTATTATTTTACAACATTTACCCGTAAACAATTCGATTAAGATTTCTACTACATATATTTGCCAATTACTACCAATTTTTTTTATTGCTTAGGTGGGTGGACGAGCTCACAGCCCACCTGATGTTAAGTGGTTACTAGAGTCCAAAGACATATATATCGTAAATGCGTCTCCCACCTTGAGATAAGTTCTAAAGTCTCAGTATAGTTACAACGGCTGCCCCACCCTTCAAACCGAAACGCATTACTGCTTCACGGCTGAAATAGGCAAGGTGGTGGTACCTACCCGCGCGGACACAAGAGGTCCTGCCACCAGTAATGCCTAAAGGCATTACGTGTGAATGTCGCAACCCATCATCTTCCACTTCGACATCAGTCCCTGTTGTCTGGTAAAACGGCTATCCTTCAAATTGGAACTCATTGTTGCTTCGCTACAGAAACAAGCAAGAAGACAATACCAGTGAATGGAGCTTCTAGTTCGAATGAAAACAACTGTCTTGTCCAAGTGTTGGTTTAATACTCCTTCTTAATAAAAATTACATGACTTATATATGTACTACACTACACCAGTGCGGGACTAAAATATGCCCTACCATCAGAAAATGTGATGGTAAAATGAGCCACTTTGAAAAGGCGGCACGACATGAGAACCCTCTTGTCGTGGCCGCTGGAAACTACATACCCGACCCAGTAGACCGAATGGTAAACCGTCGACGTCGCCCAAAGCACGTCATTACGGATCCTCCTGATGCATTAACGGTGCTTTTAGGCACCACAAGCACCGGTCACCGTCCTCATCGAACCCGTCGCTGGCGACGAAGGGTTCGACGAGCGAATTAACCCATAGACACAGCCCATTGAGTTTCCCGCCGGATCTTCTCAGTGGGTCGCGTTTCCGATCCGGTGGTAGATTCTGCGAAGCACTGCTCTTGCTAGGGTCAGTGTTAACAACTCTCCGGTTTGAGCCCCGTGAGCCCACCTACAAACGTTAGGGTGAAGCTGAAATAGCCTCTCAAGGCTATCAGCATAGGTAGGAAAAAAAAGGCAAAATGACCACTCGGGGAACTCTCCTATCTATATTCCCGCGAAACTCCTAACTTAAGAAACGCCTTTTAAAAACTCTTAAAAAGAACGGGGTGCTATTCTGGGTAAAGACAAAGCTAAAATTTATTTCGTAATGAAAACCGATCGTAAATACATCACTTTAATCTTGTAAAAATGAACTTTAAGTCGTTCTCATACGAGCTATTCGCGCATGAGTGTATTATGTATGCACACGACACTACGTTAACAATACTAATGGTCCCCTAGTAGTCGAAATTCGATTATAATTAATTGAAATTGTAAGTTTTCAATATTATTATGATTCTGTTGTCAAAGACTATTATAATCATAGATTTCGCCAAGACTACATTATAGAAAAATAATATTAAAGACCAACTATATTAATCTATTCTCAATTTGACCACAGACTTTAAACAATAACAAAAATTTGACCAACAACAAAGAGTAATAATAATATATACCTATGTGTTGTGTCAAATAGATGGTAGTGTTTGTAATGTATTTTTTATGGAAATTACAAAAAAAATATTAGTATCCTGCACCCCTTCCCTATATTCTCTATAAGTGTGGGAAATTTCATACTCCTCCGTCCACGCAATTTTCGTAAAAACGAGAAAAAGTTTTTGCTTCACGTACTGATATATATTTATATAACTGGCGACCCGCCCTCGCTTCGCTTCGGATACTGTAATTTATTATTGATTTTTCCACTATTTAATGGATGTTATTATACATATAAACCTTCCTCTTCAATCACTCTATCTATTAAAAACCGCATCAAAATCCGTTGCGTAGTTTTAAAGATTTAAGCATACATAGGGACAGACAGATATAGGGACAGAGAAAGCGACTTTGTTTTATACTATGTAGTGATAGATCGATAATTTGTCAAGCCGTGTACTTGTCGATACCCGAGAGCGATAGGACCAGTTGATTTGACGCTGAAAACTGAAGAGATACGAAGCAAAAACAATTTGTGGAGGTAGACAAAGAAAAGTATCAGCGAGTTCCATTTGTAGTCTCACTTCAACAACTTCTGGTAACAGTATAGTGGCGCAACCACAAAACTTAACAAAACACAGACTGAATGTGTACGGACATATGGCTGTACCGTGTAACAAGTAAATTATATATTATTGCACCATTAGAAATGAAGTGACTTAATCCAGAATTCTTGTTTCTTGGTGGTAAATGCCAAAAATGTAATTAAAGAATTGTATCTTTTTTTGTTTTGATTTTAATTCTTTAAGCCTTAAAGCACATCCCTTAAAATTTTAAATATGCACTTGATGTAAAGCTAACGGAAAGTGTACTTTGTCCTTTTCTAACTAAAATACGTTATTACATTTTTAATATTCTGGCTTTGAGCGCGGCGACTGAATCAAGAAATTCCGTAACGGAAATAAAACCTAACACCCCTACTCCGCCTACCATATAGCTTGCGTTCATCACATTCACACGTTGCGCTTGTGTAGTGTTTGTGAATAAGCGCGCGGTGTGACGTCGCACTGCATGCGCATCATGAAAAGTCTGCCCATCTCTCTCTCTCGCGCGCGATCTAGCTTATGAGTGTGAAGAGGACAGTTAATATTTTGCTTTTGTTAATGTTTATAATTAAACCGTGGTAGCATGGTAATAAAAACTAATATTGCAGCTCAATATCGCGTTTAAGGCTTTACAGCTGCAACTTAGTCACACGTGACCATGAAAACTGTAATGTATTTGACACGTCGGAAATATTATGACGAAAATAAATTAATAAATAGTTATAGTTTATGTCCACGACTCATCGAGATCGAAGGAAACAGTATCGCAAAGATCATAGCGTCGGGCGATTGGAGCCCCTAGTCTTTTTTTTGATTGCTTATATGGGTGGACGAGCTCACAGCCCACCTGGTGTCAAGTGGTTACTGGAGCCCATAGACATCTACAAAGTAAATGCGCCGCCCACCATGAAATATAAGTTCTAAGGTCTCAAGTATAGTTACAACGGCTGCCCCACCCATCAAACCGAAACGCATTCAAACGAGGCGAGATTACTTGCCGTCCTATACAGCTGTGTGTACACCTCATAGCGGGACAAGTCAGCGCGTCATTCCCGTGGGAAATGTCGACTGTAAGTTACATGCAACCTAATTGAAAATACGATTTCGAATTTATGTTCACGTGAAACTAATAAAGTTTGGACATAAGAGCGAGTAGCGGGATAGAGAAACGGGGTCAGTGACACTTCTCTGAAAATCACATTTATTTTATAGTAGAGTCATCTCTGACTGACGCACAGTGCTTACTGCCACAACTCTAGAAGGAGCTCTTATCTTTGGTACTTCATATAGCTCTAAATCACAAGGCGGCTCTTCACCATTCGCCAAGATCGAACACTCACCTTTTCGGACATAGCATGCGGTCTCCAAAGCATAGTCTGAAAATGCTTCTCATTCTTAGCCAAGTGGAGGGGCAACGACCCAAAGGCACCAAAGGTCGGACGCTTAAAGAAGGACTGTTCGAAGCAGCGTCCAACAGAAGGTCCACTTCGCAACGGACCGATCTTCATGGAAAAACTTACGTACATGTGTCCACGATCCTCAGCAATGAGGAAACGACAATGAAGAATAGCGCCACTATGTCTTTGCTGGGGGTAGCGATCCTTCTGAGCGCCCATCGCCTATATCTCTTTGCTAGTGGTAGGACACCTTCTGAGCCCGCACGCGTAGCAACCACCACTCTGCTTATTTCTGCTGTGAAACAGTAATGCGTTTCGGTTTGAAGGGTGGGGCAGCTGTTATACCTACTCTAAAAACGGATACTTTGAACTCATATCTTAAGGTAAGTCTATGGACTCTGATAAGCACATAACACCGAGCGGACTGTGAGCTGATCTATCTAAGAAATAAATAAAAATACAAAAAAGATTTAAAAAAAAAAAAAAAAACATTTAGCGGTAGGCAGGTCCTTGACGTTCCCCCCGGTGAAGGTCAAGGGGCGACCTGAGGGGGTGAGGCCGCGCGGCGCGCTACCAGCACTCTAGCGCGCTGCCGTGGAGTGAATAGAGCGACCGGTCGACGGTGTATCGCGTCCCGACCCGGCAGGCTGGTTCTGGTCCAGCGGGGTATTCCGGGACACCAGCGGCACCGTCTGGGCGGCCCGTCGGGCTGCCGTACCGAGACGGCCGACGTTTCAGAGCCTTCGATTCGCCTCGAAGGCTCCGTCGGCTGGGCGTCCTTGGGGTGAGCCGCGCCGTCTGGTTGTAGTGTTGACCGCGGTAGCCCCCCTACCTCATCCGGGTTCTGACCTCGGAGGGGATCGGACGTCGGGTGTAAGAGTGCAGAGGAGTCGTTTAGTGGGTGGGTCCTAAAATCCTTGGGCCCGCGGTCTGCTCACAACACCATGCAGATCGTTGAGTCTCACATACCCCGCGCGCCCCTTTTGCGCGGGGACCTCGTAGGAGGTTCGGCCCTCTACCAGAAAAAAAAAAGGTCCTTGACGTTGTCTAAGAATTGGTGGCGTTTATGAACGATGACGCCCAATGACAATTAAGCGGACCATACCAAAATCAGTTAAAACACTTCAAAACTATAAAACTACGCTTGATACGCTAAAAAAAGGCGAACTGAATATTTGAATGAAATCCTTTGATCTTCGTGTCGTTCTGGTTAGGACATTAGACCGAGCAATTTAATTTTACCCGGCTGTGATAAGTCTGCAAATTTTCATATTTTTTTTCTTAGATGGGTGGACGAGCTCACAGCCCACTTGGCGTTCAGTGGTTACTGGAGCCTATAGACATCTACAACGTAAATGCGCCATCCACCTTGACATATAAGTTCTAAGATCTCAGTATAGTTCAAACGGCTGCCCCATCCTTCAAACCGAAACGCATTACTGCTTCACGGCAGAAATAGGTCGGGTGGTGGTACCTACCCGTACGGACTTAAGTGGTCCTACCACCAGTACTATAACCTTATATTCTAAGACCCATAATATATAACCTATAACCTTATATTCTAAGACCCATATAATCTATATAGAACCCCTGCAAGCTGGTAAAATAACCTTGACAAGTAACCTAGACGGTTATAACAAAAACTTAAATAAAAGTTTTTAAAGAGGTTTAATAAGATTAAAATTCAGACCCAGTCTTCAGAGAGTTATCTTTACTGAAGCGATGTAAGGATCTTTACCTGATACTGAATAAATACGTAATTATAATTAGCAGGTTTATGAATAATGTGCCAAATAGCAGTTCTGAAGGGTAATCTTTAAATGAACAGCTGTTATAAAAACCCGAAACACTAAAATTAATGAAACCAAATAGTATTGACTGTCATGTCCAATTATTCGTAGATCGTTGTAACGGCACAGATAACTCATTACTCCGGCTACAGATTAGATCTTCATTAGTTAGGCAAAAGCTTAGCAAACTGTCAACTCAAAATTACTGGGTGAACTACTAGTTATGTGCAAAATTGTGTTGTGAATAATTTATTGCATCGTGAAATTACTAAAGTGAGAGATGATAAAAATCGTGTTAAATTTGTGTCATAGAAACTTACACATTACTTCGAACGGATGAGTCGGCAGGGTAACTATAGTTTTCTTTTTATTCTATTTCTGTCCTTCTAAAGACGGCAATTGATTTTTGCGGTGCCATTGTTGCTAATTTTTATAAATCTTCAATTATTACACATTTGGTTAAGTAAAATTTAATATAGAGGAAATAAGATGAGGTTGATAAATTTGAGACTTTAATCAATTAGTATGAAATTAAATGAGACGAAACGATATGGGATACTATTAAAGAACTCCAGCGACACATCGTACCATAGACACAATGTTACATCAATCGAAACTATTCTTTTTGCAAAACTAGACAATCTTGACAAAGTTTTAACATTATGTCAAAAATGATTGTAATTTAGTTACATTTTTCATCACGCAGATAAAATTGACGTAAAAGTCATAATATTAAATAGTGCACGATCTAAATCTTCTTTAAAACACTTCATTTTTAATTAAACAATATAAAATACACATCACTTCTCGGACATTATTGTAACTTGATAGTGAATAAAACAGAATCCCTTTGCTTGAGAAACGTTCAAGCAAGAAAAAACATTTCAAATCTACAATAAATAAAAAAATTACCACTTTCAAAATATTCAAATCTCTCAAGGACACGGATCTCAATAAAATCAAATTAAATCAATATGATAATGTTCATTTGAAAAATCAATAATATAAAAAAATATTTTCCTTTAAATAATCATCAAATGTGTCTACTTGTTTACATTTTACCTTTGATTGTAAGTCCGTTTTTGTCTTGTGTTCCGTGTTGTGATTGCTGCATGAACTACATTATACCGGAAGAGAGAAAAGAAGGTGAGATCTCGTGAAAACGAGCAAGAAATTCACATATACGAGCATTTTGATATAGCTTTTAACAATTATAATACAAACGTTACGCAAATACTAAACGAATATTGTGTTTAAAGTTTTTGATAATTGAACTAAACCATATTTAAATTTTTTAGTTCGAATAACCTATTGCATTTTATTGATTGCAATAGGTAGTGCTGTGCTTCGATAAATCTTCAGTCATCAAATCAAGGCTACAATAAAAACTGCATTGAAAGACGTAAATTTGTTCGAGAAATATTTAAAAAAAACATTGCTTGAGAATTCGCTTCTTATATTTTGGATTGCAAATGGATTTCGAACAGAATGTGTTGCATTTTCCCGTGCTGCGTGGTTACCTGCCCGTTCCTGCTTAGCCCCATTATAGCTTGCTTCCCGATATTGTGCCCGTGTTTCATAGCTTGCTGCACGACCGAAGATAAAGATGCGTCAAATAATTAAATTGGTTTTTCGAAAAATAAACAATTGACTAATCCTTGTCTTTTTTATTTTACTTGGTATTTTGTTTATTTATTGTCCTTGAAGGCAGACGAACGATCATACGGCCCACCTGATGATGAGTGGTTACCGTCGCCCATGGACTTCAGCAATGCCAGGGGCAGAGCCAAGCCGCTGCCTACTGCAAAGTACTGGTAGTACTGGTAGCACCTGAATGACTTTTTTTTATAAATTGTGTTTTTTAGAAATTATATTTAAATACGAATTACATATTGATAAAATGATGAAATATGAATAATATTTTTCGATCTTACCGACAGAATAAAAAAAAATATGAATTGATGTTATTTAAAGAAAAAATCAAAATTGTCGATAAAGTTGATTATTGAAAACACGAATAAAACAACATTATTTGAAAATAAATCGTAGCTAGATCGATTTATCGCCCCCTAAATCCCCTGTATACTAAATTTTATAAAAATCATTAGAGCCAGAGAGTTGAAATATAATCAATGGTTGGAGCCGTTTCCGAGATTCAAATTATATATTTATTTTTTATATATGAATTGCTCGTTTAAAGATATAAGATAAGATTAACGGGAACGTTTTTTTATTGCCGAATTTTATTGCTCGAGTTCTAAGGTCTGCTAACGGCTACCTCACCCTTTAACAGAAACGCATTAACTTCACGGCAGAAATAGACCGGGTGGTGGTATCTACCCGTGCGAACTCACAACATGCCCTACCACCAGTAAAGGCTTCCTTCGTTCTCTATTACCAATACGGTTTTCTGCTTAAAATGGCAGTCATTATCAGAAGCGGCTTTGCCTATGGTACCAAGTGTGGGAGAAGCGGTATGAGCGGGCGCCAACCTCAGGACCTTTTTTTTTGTTCCTGCCTATGCTGATAGTCTTGAGAGGCAATTTCAGATTCTCCTTGACGTGTAGGTGAGCTCACGGGGCTCTAACCCGGGAGTGCTGCTAGCACTGGCCCTAGCAAGAGCAGTGCTTCGTAGAATCTACCACTGGTTCGGAAACGCGACCTACTGAGAAAGTCCGACGAGAAACTCAATGGGCCTCGGGACCCTCAATGAACCTGCTACATTTGTACCTATTCCATTTTAAGCACGTTTACTTTTTAGCACTTACTAGAGGGCGCTAGGGTAATGATTCCACACGGGCGCTGCATGGGTTAGAGACCCCTTTAGTCGATACGACCAGTGTGCTTAGTGCAAGTTTTTTAACGTTCTCGATAGCGTAAAAGTTAACTCAGATTTGTATGGAGTTGGAATGTTTGCCTACGTTTGCCGCTAGGGGCGCTGTTCCAACTGCATACAAATTCGAGTTAACTTTTACGCCATCGAGAACGTTAAAAAACTCGCACTAAGCAGACTACTTTTAAGCAGTTACCAGACCCTATAGACATCACCCAGCGATGTCAATGTGACTTAGAATAAAAATCAAACTTTGAAGCATACCTTAGAACCGTTTGGAAAGTTCGACCGACATAATAATATAAGACATAAGAATATACATTAAAAAAACATTTATATATTTGGGAAACGAATAGATTTTACCTAGTCTTGCCATAAATACTGATACAAAGGAAAAACAAAAAAAAAATATTGCAAATAACATTTATTACTTTTACAGTGTGTTAGTTTAATACATAAATATAAAACAATTTAAAGTATAAAAAGCTTATTCGAAGTGGTCTCTATTGGCTGCAATACAGTCCTTTAAACGTTGAGGCCAGTTATCAATAGAAGCACGCACTCTTTCCATGGGAAAAATTTTCACTGCCAATCGTACGGATTGTTTTAGGGACTCCAAATTATCATGGCGTTTAGAGCAAGCCGTACTCTCTGAAATTGACCATAAATCATAATTCAGCGGATTAAGATCGGGACTAGACGACGGCCAGTCTTCAGCTCTGATGAAGTCCGAAACGTTCGTTTCCAACCAAGACTGCGTAGACCGAGCTTTATGACCTGGCGCCGAGTCTTGCTGGAAGGACCATTCTTGATTATTGAACATGGTGTTGTTAAGGGGCTTCACTACCTTCTCAAGAATGGTATCTTGATACACTNCAGCGGATTAAGATCGGGACTAGACGACGGCCAGTCTTCAGCTCTGATGAAGTCCGAAACGTTCGTTTCCAACCAAGACTGCGTAGACCGAGCTTTATGACCTGGCGCCGAGTCTTGCTGGAAGGACCATTCTTGATTATTGAACATGGTGTTGTTAAGGGGCTTCACTACCTTCTCAAGAATGGTATCTTGATACACTTGTGCCGATTTTTTAATACCTTTTTCACAAAAGTATGGCTCAGTCACTCCTTCATAGCTAATACCCCACCAAACCATCACTGAAGTCGGATAGTGCCCAAGTTGCACTCTGTCGACTAATTGGGAAGCTTCCTCAGAGTTTTGAGCATAAATACGGTCATTTTGTTTGTTAAAATATTGCTCAATTATAAAAAAATTCTCATCCGTAAACAACATTTTTCTGCGACCTCCCTTTGCGTAAATAATATTTTTTTAAATTGAATTAATTTTAATTTATTGTATACTAGCTGACCCGGCAGACTTCGTAGTGCCTCAATCGATAAATAAAAGACAACTTTTGCATAAAGTAAACTTAAAGCAAACGAAAGGAATAGGTACGTCCGACGGGGGACACATCAAAGGGAAAACCTTTTAAGCCTTCTCTGGACTTCCAAAAATAATCCAAGACCAAAATTAACCTAATCGGTCCAGCCGTTCTCGAGTTTTAGCGAGACTAACGAACAGCAATTCATTTTTATATATATAGAAGAAGAAGATAATTCGGCGACTTCATAGGTTAGGGGTACAAGATCCTATTGATATTTTTTCAAAAGTATGTCCTGAAATCTGACTCGATGTTAGACAAACTCCAAAACTCTTTAATACCGTTTTCGTATTTCTTCAAGTCTATAACTCTTCACGAGAGCATCGCTAGACTAATTTCTCTCAGAACATTTCACATTCTTATGCAAATTAGATGAAATTCACGTCGTAAAAAGAACTCCGTAAGGGATGTCACCTGCAGTATTAACATAATGGTTAAATGGGCGCATAGTTTTTAGTTTATCGCGACAACTGCGTCGGGGAAGATCTTCCGAGGATGTCGTCGCTCGGAAGACCGACGGCCCTAATGTCATTCGAAACTAGCGTAGGAAGGACTCAGGGTTTTGTCCTATTCTGTGCTATGAAACTAAACTGTACTTAATACTCAATGATAGTGATAATTGTATAATTATAAATATAATAAATAAAAAAATTGATTACCGGTGGTAGGACCTCTTGTGAGTCCGCGCGGGTGGTACCACCACCCTGCCTATTTCTACCGTGAAGCAGTAATGCGTTTCGGTTTGAAGGGTCGGGCAGCCGTCGTACCTATACTTGAGACCTTAGAACTTATATCTCAAGGTGGCGCATTTACGTTGTAGACATTTTTTATTTTTTAGAAATTTGTTAGATGTCTATGGACTCCAGTAACCATTTAACAGCAGGCGGGCTGTGAGCTCGTCCACCCATCTATGCAATAAAAAAAACATAAAAAAAATCGTAAGAGATATAGACTGGCTTTCATTACTGCGCTGCAGAGACCCAATCGGAATTAGGCTAAATGCCAAACGGTAGGAGATCGCACTGTAAGGAGATGTTACGTATTTATTATCTGTGTGCTTAGTATGAATTTTTTAACGTTCTCGATAGCGTAAAAGTTAACTTAAACGTAGTATAAGGTTTCAACGTTGCGTTAACTTTTACGCTATCGAGAACGTTAAAAAACTCGCACTAAGCACACTGAGGTCATGTGAGTCTGTATTCTGCTCATCAAATTGTTTATAAGCTCGACTTGGGTTCACATTAATTTAAATTACTAAATTGTACCAATGTGAAAAAACGCAATAACGTAGCCTCTCTGGTTCTTCAAAAGAGTTCACTGGAAAATTTTCAATAAACAACCAAATCATCTCATTTAGTTTCATTTAATTTCAACCCAATTAACGGCCGTCTGGTGTAGTGGTAAGTGACATGGTCACTACACAAGGGGGTCGCGGGTTCGAATCCCGCCAAGGGAAGGTATTTGTATGATAAATATAAATGTCTTTTCCAGGGTTATGGATGTATCTTAAATATATGTATGTGTATAATAAAAATCTTACATTTATTTCCGTTATCGGGTACCTGTAACACAAGTTCTTTACGAACTTATCACGGGACTAGTTAACGTGGTGTGATTGAAAGTAAATATTTCTTATTTATTATTATTATTATAATTGATTGAAATCTCCGATTAATCAAATTAATATCATTTCCATTCATGTAATTTTTCATACAACAACAATGGCGTCGCTTTTTTTTCTCGTGCCTATGCTGATAGCCTTGAGAGGCTATATCAGCGTTACCCTAGCGTGTAGGTGAGCTCTCAGGGCTCAAACCGGAGGTGTTGCTAACACTGGCTCTAGCAAGAGCAGTGCTTCGCAGAATCTACCACCGGATCGGAAACGCGACCCACTGAGAAGATCCGGCGAGAAACTCAGTGGGCTGTGTCTATGGGTTATTTTACTCGCTGACCCCTTCGTCGCAAGCCACGGGTTCGGCGAAGATGCTAACCGGTGCTTTAGGTAAGGCATCGCTAGAAGTCAATTGCCATACTTAAAAAAAGAAGAAAACGAATGCGATTTATTTTTATTCTACATACATTTTTTAATACTTTTAACAATATTGCGGCCCTGCACTCCTATACTGTATAAGCTCCCGCAGTTTAATAGTCTATAATGTGGCATAGTTTAGGCACTTGCTCATAAACTTAACATGTAAAGTTCTTAACATGAAAGTTGATCGAGTTCATATTATATAGCTTTTATCAGCTCGAAGTTGGAAAACTAATATTTCCACCTGATCGTAAGAGGAAACTCGTCTTGTATTTTATATTTAAAAGCGTTGAGCGTTTATTGACGCAGACTTTGTATTCGCCATTTCTTAAATTACGAAAAACGTTCGTTCGTTGTAATGTTTTGAAGAAAATAGCAATTACAATTTGTGAGTGAATCAAAATTCGGGAAACCTGGAGGCTACTGCTTTGGGTATAGTACGTAGGTCTGTGTAATGCTTTATCTATGGAGGGTAGAGATAAGGAGAATCGTCTCTGCGTCTAAAAAGTGTCCGTTAAAATCTGCTAAATAAAGGTGGCGCTACAGTAGCAACCGGGTAAATTTAAAAAAAAGGCGCTGAATGTTATTATAAAAAGATAGAGAAGTAAAAAAGGACGAAAGAACTGTGAGCACTACAAAATCACAAAAAGTACTTTATTTAAAGCTGATAAGAAAATACAATCGATGTCTCCACGTTTTACCACAGTAGGTAATAATTTTAGGTTATATTGACGAAATTAGTTTGGACTACGTAAACATGTGAGGTCTTGTATATTACACTGTCACTAACTACTGTAGTCATTAAATATATTAAATTTCCTAACTCGGCGTACTTCAATCAGTTAAGAACTGCTCAATTCATATCATACCCTGTGCCTATGCTAGCGTCATTCTGGAGGATTTTTGAACTGTTATTTAGTGCTAAAAGTGGGACAATTTTTCAAGCTTCCATAGCCTTATCTCAGCGTCTAACTAGAGTGTCAGTGGATCTGGTGGTTCCGTCAAGTCGTGTCTATGGTTATGTAGAGTAGATGAAGGGTGAACCTTAAATAGGGGACAAGTTGAAGCAGTCTCCACCCGTAAACAGCAAGTTATTATTGGAAGAGTCGCCGAAATAGCGCTAGTGTTTTTTTTTTCCTACCTAAGCTGATAGCCTTGAGAGGCTATTTCAGCGTAACCGTGGCTAGTAGGTGAGCTCACGGGGCTTAAACCTGACGACGATGCTAACACGAACCCTAGCAAGAGCCGTGCTTCGCAGAATCTACCACCGGATCGGAAACGCGACCCACTGAGAAAATCCGGCGAGAAACTCAGTGGGCTGTGTCTGAGTGATGAGTTAATTTACTCGTCGAGCCCTTCGTCGCAAGCGACGGGTTCGACGAGAACGGTGACCGGTGCTTGAAGTACCTAAAAGCACCGTTAGTGAATCGGGAGGATCCGAGATGATGTGTTTTGGGCGACGTCGACTGCTTTCCATTCTGTCCGCAGGATCGGGAATGTAGTTACCGGCGGCCACGATAAGAGGGTTCTCGTGTCGTGCCGCTTTATCGAAGTGGCGCATCGACGCCGACTGCAAATACTTACTGACGGACTCTAAGTCCAGGTCGTCATGGAGGTCGACGTTCCTGACGAACCACGGGGCTCCGACGGCTATCCTGCAAAAACGGGATTGAATAATCTGGAAGGATTTTAAGTGAGTGCGGGCCGCGTGAGCGAACACTATACTTGCATAGGTCATAATGGGGCGTATGCAAGTTTTGTAGAGTGTCACCTTATTTCTAAGGGACATTTTACTTCGCCTGCATATCATCGGGTAGAGACGTCCTAGAATGAAGGCGGCACGGTCGCGTACCGTCTTAATATGGGGGCGGAATGTCATCCTACTGTCGAGGGTGATGCCTAAGTATTTGACCTTCGGGGCCCACGGTATGGGCTGGTTGAACATCGTGATTGGGCGAATGGCGGTGGCGGAGGTGTCGACGCGCCTAGTCGGGAGAGGGATGCTCAACGTGGTGTTCGGAGGGCGACCCCTTTTGAAGAGCACCGCTTTGCTTTTCGTGGGGTTGATGTCGATGCGCTAGTGTAGGAAATGGATATGATATGAATGTCAGAGTTTTAAGCTGAGTGAAGTGTGTTGCGTTGTTTTTTTTTTTTTATATTTTTCGTGACTTGTATGTCGTGACAAGTATTTGCTTTTATTAATATTTACGTATGACGTGTTTCTTTCCTTTTTAATTTAATATCTTACTCTAATAGCATAAGGCGCTGTTTTAAAAATAATTCCACTTTTTTTTTCTTTTTCTTATATGGCTGGACGAGCTCACAGCCCATCTGGTGTTCAGGTGGTTACTGGAGCCGATTGACATCTACAACGTAAATGCGCCATCCACCTTGAGATATAAGGCGTAATATTGACAAGTACCTCAGCGCATACCAGTTGAACAGATACAAAATATCCGTGACATATACAATCGCTAATGTTCCTTGGTCTTACTTTTTATCGCGTTCATAACAACAAAAAGCAAATTCGACCCTTATTTATTTCGAACTCGGAAGCCCTTATCAGAATAAGTTTTTCTTTTTTTTTTAAGGTTGAAAACTTTCCGACATTTGTAACGGAATGTCTTACGTCTGAAAGTTTTCTTGAAGACGAGAGATACGGTTGCTTTTTATTTATTTTTTATTGCTTAGATGTGTGAAAGAGCTCACAGCGTACCTGGTGTTAAGTGGTTACTGGAGCCGATAGACATCTACAGCGTAAATGCGCCACCCACCTTGAGATATAAGTTCTAAGGTCTCAGTGTAGTTACAATGGCTGCCCCGCCCTTCAAACTGAAACGCATTACTGCTTCACGGCAGAAATAGGCAGGGCGGTGATACCTACCCGTGCGGACTCACAAGAGGTCCTACCACCAGTTCACGTTGTTATGTGACGAAATGACGAAATGCTTAGGGGCCCATCTTCCGAAGTCTGCTGGATGTTTATTGACGACTACGTATACGGAATCCAACTCCACGTACTTTCTCAGCATCGGTACCTTTCATTGTTATCCTCTGCTCTACGTATGTAAATCTCTACTCACTTCTACCTTCTATCTTGTGTACGTGCATGCCTTGGTAGGCTTGTTGCTTACAGTGTATCTTCTTAAACCAGGGGTCGGCAATTTGCGGCTCGCGAACCACATGCAGCTCTTTACTTCCATACGCAAATATTACTTATTTTATAAAACAAAAAATATTTGAAAATTGTTCTGAATCGACTAACAAGGATTGATAAATTAAAGGGCGGACGGTTAGCGTGGTATGGACATGTGATATGTAGAGATGCGATGCATGTGACTAGGAGATGTATGGAAATGGCAGTGCAAGGTAGAGGGGGAAGAGGTCGACCGAAGAGGACATGGATGGAGTGTGTCAATGACAATATGAGAGATAGAGGAGTGAATGTTGAGATGACGGCTGACAGAGGTGAATAGAATAGAAAAATTCGCTGTGCCGACTCCATATAACGGTAGGCAGCGGCTTGGCTCTGCCCCTGGCATTGCTGACGTCCATGAGCGACGGTAACCGCTCACCATCAGGTGGGCCGTATGCTCGTCTGCCTATACGGCAATAAAAAAAAACCTAGTGAGACAAGGTGGAGACAAAGAAGAAGAAGAAGATGAAACCAATATTAACACTATTATAGAGCTGGAGCGTCGTGTTTGCAACGTCAAAATTTCGAGAACCAATCGACTGTGGAAATCGTGGTAAAAACCCTTCAAACAATATCGTATTTATGAGCTTAACGAAAATTATCACCGGAAACTTTATTTAACAGATTATATCATCGTCGTAGGGAACGATCCAGTTTACGCGCATAATACTGGCTTCCTGCAAAATGGACGTGTCGAGTTTACAACGTAATCGTCGACATGATAGCGATAGTTTGAAGGAAACTCGTAAAAACAGCAGAATGCTCGTAAATTTTTATCGTGCGAAAATTCGTTCGAGTAAAGTTTTATAAACTTTAAAAATTTTTCATTGCAAATTGCAAAATGACGTTTAATGTTCTATGTTGTTCGTAGTTTTATTCAAAGGTATTGTTACATTGTATTGAGAGGATAAAAATTTAATACAAGCCAAGTTAAAGTTATAAAATCATGTTACTATGTTCTTTAGCGGATTTTTTGATATAATAGTTATTCTGAATAAACGCCCGTTCTGAAAAAACACGTCATTTCGCATCCTCCTGAACCACTATCGGTGCTTTTGGGCACTCTAAGCACATCGTCATCGTTCTCGTCGAACCCGTCAAATGCGACAAAGAGTTCGTGCAATCTAGCCCATAGACACAACCCTGAGTTTCTGGCCGGATCTTCTCAGTGGGTCGCGTCCAAACCGAAAGTAAATTCAGCAAAGCACTGCTCTTGCGAGGTCTGACGTTAGTAAGCCCTCCCAAGTTGAGCTCTGTAAGATCACTTACTGAACTGCTCAGTTGGAATAGCCCCTTATGCTACCAACGATTAAGTAGCAGAAAAAAAGGTAGTAAACATTGACTAATCTAGTCAAGCTCAAATTAGTTTAGATCAATAGAGAAGTAACGGCAGTATGTACAAATTACACATAAATACCGTCCGATTACATGCGCTCACACCAATTAAATCCTTTTGCTGCTAGACCAGAAATTATACACACACTAACGTGTAATATAAATTATGTAACTCTATTTATAACGATTTGTTAGAAAATAAGAAGCTGTGTGAATTGTTTTATTTCGTCCATTTAGTGTTTCTTCATGTTGAAATATGTAATAAAGGTGGTTTATTAATTGTTTAGTATCTGTGCAAAAATGTAGAAAAATGGCACAAAGCCGCAGAACATAGCTTCTCGGGATCTTCCAAGAAGTCCACTGAAAAAGTCTCGGTAAATAACCACAATTTTACTAAGATTATATTTCATCCTATATCATCTCATCTCATTTCTTTTAATTTCATTTCAATTCAGTTATGCTTCAAAATAATTAACTTCATTTCATTTCAATTCATATAAATTTTCATGAAAGAGAATAGAATGTAAAATACATACAAAAGTTAAGGCTGTGTGGTATAATACTTTCGTTTTTCCACTTGGAAAAATGGAACCACTACCGTACTGTCAAACAAAAGTTAAGTGTCAGAGCTGCGCTACGGAACGTCAAGTTTCGTGAATTGTGATAAATTTCATTCAAATTAAAGTTTAAAATAACAATTTAAATTGTTCACGATGCCGGCTAGTACATCGGACATGGAGCCGTTAAGAGAAAAGGCCTTCCAGGATTACAGAAAGAAACTCATGGAGCATAAGGAAGTCGAGTCACGACTCAAAGAAGGCAAGAACATTTTTTGCCGAATCATCAACTCATTATTTTGAGTTTCAGTAATAACTAAACATATTACAGTTCAAATAATTTTGTTCATTTCATAAGTGCATTTTTAATTATTATCAAATATAAATAGGATTTTATTAATAAAACTAAAATATTAATCTTAAGCTCTGGTATTTTTTTGACACGAAAAGACAGTTTGACAATAAAACTTAACAAAAGACTATTCCTTGTCAACTCCCCTTTCGTTTATATTCTTAGTTCATTCATTAACCATAATAATATTAAGCTTTAGTTTGTCTGTCTTTTAACCAACTAACCCCTGTATATATATATTGTGTGCGTCTTATTTGTTTTAGGTACATCAACAGCGATCCTGTCATCAAACATTCTTAGTTACTCACTTAATTCTTAGTTAGAATCTGCGACCTTGTTCATTCACGAAGCCCGCTATAGAAAGCAGAGTAATACACTTGTCACTTGACATTAGCGAAATCTAAAAGGAAACGCCATAAACCCAATAGATAGATAGATTAGTAGGGGAATCGTAGCAAGAATATGTTCTCTATGAAAAGCTGATCAAAATTGACAATGTAAATTCAATCATTTTCAGGTCGTGACCAACTAAAAGATTTGACCAAACAATATGACAAGAGTGAAAATGACCTGAAAGCCCTACAAAGTGTTGGACAAATAGTTGGAGAAGTCTTGAAACAGCTCACAGAAGAAAAATGTGAGTACTCATACAAAACTAATAAGTTTTTATGTTTGAAACTTTAAATATCGTTGTTAAGCATTAACAAATGTAGTTTTAGATTGAAGTCTTCGTGGGCCTAAAGGATAAGATGTCCAGTGCAATCCGGCAGGCGGGTACCAATTTTTCTAATGAAATATGTACTTAAGAAACGTTCACTATCGGCTTCCACGGTGAAGGAACAACATCGTGTAATAAAAATCAAACCTGCAAAATTATAATTTTCATAATCACTGGTGGTAGGACCTCATGTGAGTCCGCACGGGTAGGTACCACCACCTCGCTTATTTCTGCGGTGAAGCAGTAATGCGTTTCAGCTTGAAGGGTGGGGCAGCTGTTGTAACTATACTGAGATCTTAGAACTTTTATCTCAAGGTGGATAGCGTGTTGTAAATGACTATGGGCTCCAGTAACCACTTAACACCAGGTGAGCGGTGAGCTCGTCCACCCATGTAAGCAATAAAATAAATAAAAAATAGTACTTTTGATCAGAAATTTTTAATTATCTTTAATATAACAAAATCTCTCCAATTCCAGTTATTGTAAAAGCTACTAATGGCCCTCGCTACGTTGTTGGCTGTCGTCGGCAACTTGACAAAAACAAGCTTAAAGGAGGAACACGAGTTGCCCTTGACATGACCACTCTTACAATAATGAGACATCTGCCTAGAGAGGTATGTTAACTAATGCCAATTGTAGATGAACCAAATATTTACCTAAAAAAAAAAGATGCTCAAATTTTTTTACTGACATACAGGTTTTTATTGATTTCCCTAGTGTTTTTTTTGCTGATTTTAGAATCAGTGAATGTAAATTTTCTTTAGTACTTACTAGCGGTCCTGCCCTCGCTTCGCTTCGGAAACTGTAATTTATTATTGATTTCTTCACTATTTAATGGATGTTATTATACATATAAACCTTCCTCTTCAATCACTCTATCTATTAAAAAAAACCGAATCAAAATCCGTTGCGTAGTTTTAAAGATTTAAGCATACATAGGGACAGAGAAAGCAACTTAGTTTTATACTATGTAGTGAAGTGGGGTGGTTCCATTAAGAAGTTTAATTGCTGTTTTCGGTGTGGATGTTGATTCTATTTTAGTGTATTCTTCCTTTTCTTTTTTTTAGTACATAATCCTTTAAATGTCTACGAAATGTGTATTATTATAACATTTAATTTTTTATTTTGATTTTATAAATAATATACTTGCCATCTGTACATAGGTTGATCCCCTAGTTTACAACATGAGTCATGAGGATCCTGGTGATGTGACCTATTCCGCCATAGGAGGTCTTCAAGAACAGATTAGACAGCTGAGAGAGGTATGTTTATAATCAGATATGACTTCATCTAATGACCCCAAGGTCTGGTATCATCGATATAGCAGTTTCCAAATATAAGTTATCTTTCAGATGCCAATGGCTTCTGGCAATTAAATGCAAACCCTGTATAGCTAGAACTGATTTCAATCACATATGGTATAATCTTTATTGAACACAAGTGTGTTATTTTCACACAAGTACGTTCATACAACATAATATGTGCAAGTGAACATAATAATAATTAATATTAAGATCAATGCTTTTAGAAAACCATACTAAAATATAGATAGTCAAGCAAAAAATAAGTACTGATAAGAAGCTTACAAAGCTCTCTGCAACATATTTAAGCTGAACTCTCTGCAACATATTTTTGACGAAGTATGTTGCTGATAACTTTATTTCTGTAACCTGACGAAGCATGTTGCGGATAATAACATGTACTTTTAGGTTAGGAATATTGTGTTCTTTTTTTATAATAAATAAATTAAAATTTATAAAAAAAAAATTAAACTGGAACTATTAATGTATGTTTCACGACCATGAGTAACACCATAAATCTGTGGACTGTTGTTAATTTTTTGTTTTTATGCGAGTTCAATTTTGAGTTAATTGCATATCGACACTTAAAAGGTAAACGTGACTAAGCAACAATAACTACTTTGTACATAAATGATAGGCAATAACTATATTCGATGCACAAAAAAAAATATATTTCTACGTCGATTCAAATCATTTCAATCCTACAGCTAGATCCGTTAAAATAGAATTTTTTTCAGGTATCTCAACTTTTTTTTTTTTTTTTTTTTTTTNCGGATCGGAATCGCGACCCACTGAGAAGATCCGGCGAGAAACTCAGCGGGCTGATGCATGGGTTAGGTTGCACGTCGACCTCTTTGTCGAGTTCGACGAGTGCGGGTACCGGGGTCCCTAAGCCTGCTCCTAGTATTAAAGCTGAAGGCATCTAATGCAAAGGTTATTGGATCTGATGGATCCGTAAGGACGTGTCTAGGGCGTCGACGGTGACTGGCTCCTGCATGATCAGGATTCGGGGAGTAGTCAGCGGCGGCAACGATAAGGCGATTATCATGACGCATAGCCTTATCGAAGTAGGTATCTCAACTCTAAATTAGTCTACTGTAAAGTTCACGCATTGTCGCTTAGTCACGTTTGCCTTTCAAGCGTCGATATGTGTATCATTGTACACAAAGGCAATTAGTAGCATTGATGTAACCGTTATCGGTTTCCCCCATCAACTAAAATAAATGATATGTCAAAATACAGGTGATTGAACTGCCCCTAATGAACCCAGAGCTGTTTGTTCGAGTCGGTATCACTCCACCCAAAGGATGCTTGCTGTACGGACCTCCTGGTACAGGAAAGACTTTGCTCGCGAGGGCTGTGGCTTCACAGCTCGATGCTAACTTTTTAAAGGTATAATTTATTGTTTATCAGTCTATAGAGAAAGATAAATAAATTACACTTAAAAGAAATACACATTTCATAAGTTTTAAATTTGAAACTGGGAAATTTAATGGTTAATTGAAATCTGTTCACACACATGGACGACTGCAATATATTGACTTAATATAGGACTACCATAATCCTGAGGGGCTTATTAAGTGACTAAGGTATTCATCAGAGAATGGCCACTTAGCGTTATCTGAGTACTACACCAGTGTACTGCGATGCAATCTGGTGTTTGGTTATGTGGATGTACTATCATCATGCATTATGGTCAGGTTGTAATGATGTCCAGAGGCTCTAATAATCACATGACGTAATTTTGATAGCCTCAGTCGACAATGCTGCCTTTGCACGCGTTGGTGCAGCCACTCTATCTGCTTCTTCAGACAATATATAATAATATTATCGTTTAGGAAACAAAAATTTCTTAAAACTTTTCCTCATTGCTGTATAACACTTTATTACTTGTTAAATATATTACACGTATTACTGGTGGTAGATCTCTTGTGAGTCTGCATGAGTAAGTTCCACCACCCTGCCTATTGCTGCCGTGAAGCAGTAATGCGTTTCGGTTTGAAGGGTGGGGCAGCCGTTGTAACTATACTTGAGACGTTAGAACTCATATCTCAAGGTGTGTGGCGGTACTTACGTTGCAGATGTCTATGGGCTCTAGTAACCACTTAACACCAGGTGGGTGGGCTGTGGGTTCATCCACCCAACTACGCAATAAAAAAAACCAAGGAACCTGGATCAATTTACATTTCAGGTGGTGTCATCGGCGATTGTTGACAAGTACATCGGTGAATCGGCCCGCCTCATCCGGGAGATGTTCAACTACGCGCGGGACCACCAACCCTGCATCATATTCATGGACGAGATCGATGCCATCGGTGAGTGCCAGTAGCTAATTTGTCCGTGTGTAATAACAGCTGCTTGTGGATGCAACCTCTTAGAGATATTACCGTCAAGAGCTATACATAAAGGTTGAAGTCTCCATTCTATTGTGAAAGGACTGTTTTTTTTATTTCCTACCTACGCTGATAGTCTTGAGAGGCTATTTCAGCTTCACCATAACATGTAGGTGAGCTCACGGGGCTCAAACTGGAGTACTGCTAACACTGGCCCTAGCAAGAGCAATGCTCTGCAGAATCTACTACCGGATCGGAAGCGCGACCCACTGTGAAGATCCGGCGAGAAACTCAGTGGGATGTGTCTATGGGTTAATTCACTCGCCGAGCCCTTCGTCGCAAGCGACGGGTTCGACGAGAACGGTGGTCGGTGCTTGTGGTACCTAAAAGCGCCGTTAATGGATCGCAAAGGACTGTGCTACTGCAGGATGGTGTTTGTAGATAATGCTGCTAGCTGCTAGATAATACCACAACGACAGGATTTGTTGGGCTGGCCCTATTCCAGGACACCACACAGGTACTGGTGGTAGGACCTCTTGTGAGTCCGGGCGGGTGGGTACCACCACCCTGCCTATTTCTGCCGTGAAGCAGTAATACGTTTCGGTTTAAAGGGCGGGGCAGTCGTTGTAACTATACTTGAGACCTTAGAACTTATATCTCAAGGTGGGTGGCGCATTTACGTCGTAGATGTCTATGGGCTCCAGTAACCACTTAACACCAGGTGGGCTGTGAGCTCGTCCAACCATCTAAGCAATAAAAATAAAAATAAAAAATCTCGAGATGAGCGGTGGCGTTCACGTTCTGTATCCAGTAACCACTTTACTTGAGCTTTACTATACTTACTATTATACTTTCACCCATAAAAAAGTAAGATGAGTGCGGTCAAGTATCACTGGTCATTAATGAGCTATTTATTATATTCACGCAGGTGGGAGACGTTTTTCCGAAGGTACGAGCGCCGATCGAGAGATCCAACGTACCCTAATGGAGTTGTTGAACCAAATGGATGGTTTCGACTCCTTGGGACAGGTGAAGATCATCATGGCCACCAACAGACCAGACACGCTGGACCCCGCTCTGCTGAGGCCCGGAAGATTGGACAGGAAAATCGAAATACCCCTGCCCAATGAACAGGCTAGGTGAGTTCAG
Source organism: Bombyx mandarina (assembly GCF_003987935.1). The sequence continues at coordinate 2,774,056 of NW_021011499.1, read as the reverse complement.
ATAAGGGAAAACAAAGCTATACAAGCTTCCTTGGTCTAATAGTGAAGACGGCTATGTAAATATGAATTCAATACAAGTTAAATTTTATCAATTTGTGTTTTCTGAAAATTTACAAAATCCTTTATTCAAAATAAAATATAGAACAGGTAATATGTTACTGCCATCTACAGGAGTAATGAGAAACTAATCGAAGCGAAGCCATCTAGTGACCGACGCCCGTAAACATTTTTGTTGAGTGCTCGAGTTCTATATCTACAATCAATTTATGTGTATTATCTATGGTGGTACTTACCCGTGCGGACTCACAAGACGTTCTACCACCTTTTTTTTATCGTATTGCCCTTGTATGAAGACGAGCGCACGGCCCACCTGATGGTGAGTAGTTACCGTCGCCCATTGACTTCAGCAATGCCGGGGGCAGAGCCGAGCCGCTGCTGCCTACCGCTACCAGTAAGAAGGCGAGTGTTTCAAAAGCCTGTACACGTTTCAGATTGGAAATCTTGAAGATCCACGCGTCGCCGATCGCCAAGCACGGCGAGATGGACTACGAGGCGGTTGTGAAGCTGTCGGACACGTTTAACGGCGCGGACCTGCGCAACGTCTGCACGGAGGCCGGACTCTTCGCCATCAGGGCCGAGCGGGAGTACATCATACAGGTCCCACTCGAAATAATCTATTTATAGCTTAGATGCGTGAACGAGCTCACAGTCCACCTGGTGTTAAGTGGTTACTGGAGCTCATAGACAAAGGTAAACGCGCCACCCACCTTGAGATATGAGTGTAAGGTCTCAAGTATAATTACAACGGTTGCCCCACCCTTCAAACCGAAACGCATTCTTGCTTCACGGCAGAAATAGTCGGGGTGGTGGTACCTACCCGTGCGGACTCACAAGAGGTCCTACCACCATTCCCATAATTTGTAACGTTGTTCAAGTTTGCAGTGTTCATACAAATGTCATTTGGTGTATTTTTTATAGCACTACAAGACAATGTAACCCGTCGAAATAGCACTCTAGAATATCTGCGTACCTTTTTTTTTACCTACCGTACCTTTACCTATTGAATAATGATAAATCTTCTCCATTCCACCTCAGGAGGATCTAATGAAGGCCGTCCGTAAAGTAGCCGACAACAAAAAGCTGGAGAGCAAACTGGACTACAAGCCCGTCTGATTTTAAATTATAATTATCATGTGACTCATTTAAGGGGCGCTAAGAAAAAAGTTTTAGAACCACTGGCTAAATAGGTAATTCATTCGATTCAAACTTCGCTTAAATAAATATTATGTGAACTAAAATAATTAGAACGCTAAATTAATACGCGTTAAATTTAAACAACAATGGGATCTCGAATTGTACACATTGATACAAAATCGGTTTACTGATAACAAAACTTATAACATTTAGGTCCCTAAAACTTGTGAAATTTATTTTAATTGTAATGTAAAGTAAGTAAAATTTAATGGCTTCTGCCTAAATTATGAAAGATTTCTATTACACGCCTTAAATTATCGAACATGTGTTGAAAAATGTTATTTAGTCATTGGTTCTCAAACTGTAAATCACACCTTAAATGTTTTACTGATAATTATTTTAAGAATGCAGTTTCAATGAACATTTGAAATTCGAAGCACGAAAATGCTGATCATTAGTGTTAATCTTTGTTTTTTTAAACTATACATTAGAAATAAAAAGCTTTCACAGTATATCTGTGCGCGATTAATGTGTAAAGATGTGTAATAAAAAAAAATACAAGTTTTGTTTTTGTTTTTATTAATTATAAAATGACATTTATTCGAATTCATTTATAAATTATTATTTATAAACAATATAAATATTACATATAAAAAGCATGATTTAACTTAATATTTGAAATATTTCAAATTTATTAACGTAACATGCAAACAATGTTCTCAGATACTAAAAGTCAACACCCTGTCACCAAGGTATATACAGTCATGAACTGAATACTTAAGGTCCATAGACCACTTGGAAGACTCTGCCTGTGGTGATTGGACGTTCTTGAAAAACAAAAAATATATTTACAATTTGTTATATTTTTATGTTGTGTATATGATTATAATATATGTATGTGAATATACGAGTATATTATAGTGAATATATATAGATGATGTGTAATTTTTATATTGTTATCATGATATAATATTGTGTATGTTGTTGTATGTAATCATATATATACCATGAACGTGTTTGTATCTGTATGTAATATTATTATCAATTTTGTTATTTTCGCAATAAATAATGCACCTACCAGAGGACTCTACACCACCCTTGGTTGACTGGTAGAGAATGCCTCAAGTATTAAGTCCAACATTGCACCTTTGTGCATGGAGTTGAATAAATAAATAAATTAGAAACTAGCAAGGAAATATCCCGAGATCCGTCTGAAGATCGATTCGAGCATCCGCCTATAGCTCTATATTAGTTAACACTAAACATACCATAATAGGTCAAATGATCCATTTTGAACTCTTGCATTGAAAATGCACGTGTCGTCTCTCAACAGTTATTATACTTTTTTTTTGGTTTGTTTTGTTTATTTTGAGTAATACTTGTCGCATCTACCCGCTATGGTAGAAGTAGATACCAGTAAGTTTTTTTTTATTACTTAGATGGGTGGACGAGCTCACAGCCCGCCTGATGTTGAGTGGTTACTGGAGCCCATAGACATCTACAAAGTAAATGCGCCACCCACCTTGAGATAATAAGTTTTAAGGTCTCAGTATAGTTGCAACGGCTGCCCCACCCTTCAAACCGAAACGCATTACTGCTTCACAGCAGAAATAGGCAGGGCGGTAGTACCCACCCGCGCGGACTCACAAGAGGTCCTACCACCAGTAACAAAGCATCCGCCTATAGCTCAATATTAGTTAAAGTACAACAAACAGGTTATTTACCCTGAGTAGGGGGTGGTGCTCACTGGATGAAGTCTGGCAGGGTGCCGCCGCGACGCGCCCTCTCCACGTTCTCGTAGTAGCACGCGAAGTCAACGTAGCCCTTGATGCGCACGTGCTTGTCGTACTGGCGGCCCGGGCACGTGTCGACCGGGGACTCCGGCGAGCTGGACTCCATTTCATCTAAGAGCGTGCTGGACTTGGACTGCACGACCGGGTTGAAGCGCACCGAGGCGCTCCTGGGAGGGCCGGGCTCCGCCCCCGCGGCCGCGATGAAGTTAAAGTTCCGTATGAGCAGCGTGACGTGAGTATTCGATTTGGGAGTCAGGTTGTTCTTGACGCAATGGGATATGAACTCCTCCTCGATCTCGTGCAGGACCGTTTCGCTGACGGCCTTGAAGTCTGTCTGCTTTCTGAAGTGCTCAACGATCATCTGGGCGAGCTGTTTGTTCGTCTGTTCGCTGCTGCCCCTCGACTCCTGTATGCGTTTGTAAACGCCCGCGCTTACTAGGATCAGAAATCTGAAATGATTTTTTTTTCAATTAATTTCAGGAATTGTTTCTTGACAAACTACTAGTGGTAGGACCTCTTGTGAGTACGCGCGGGTGGGTACCACAACCCCGCCTATTTCTGCCGTAAAGCAGTAATGCGTTTCGGTTTGAAGGGTGGGGCAGCCGTTGTAACTATACTTGAGACCTTAGAACTTGTATCTCAAGGTGAGTGGCGCATTTACGTAGTGGATGTCTATGGGCTCCAGTAACCACTTAACACCAGGTGGGCTGTGAACACGTCCACCCATCTACAAAGTAATTACGCAAATTACAATTTTGCGGGTTTCATTTTTACTACACGTTGTTATTCCTTCACCGTGGAAGTCAATCGTGTCCATTTGTTGAGTACGTATTTCATTAGAAAAATTGGTACCCGCCTGCGGGATTTGAACACCGTTGCATCGCTAGATACGAACACACCGGACGTCTTATCCTTTAGGCCAGCCTTTCCCAAAATGGGCGATAACGCCCTCTTGTGGGCGCTGTAGGCCTAAAGGGGGGCGGTAAAAGACCCAGAAAAAAGAGGACGTTGTGTAGAGACTTGAAAGGCGATTTGTAATTTCATCTAAGAGGACTCTTAGACACCGACTAAGCTCTCGCTATAGTGGTTTTTAAGTAGGTGAAAACGTGGGGGCGCTAAAAAATATTTCATTCTCAAAGTGGACCCTAGACAAAATAAGTTTGGGAGCCCCTGCTTTAGGCCAGTTCGACTTCAGTATATTAATTACTATTACATTGTGCTAATATACTTTCGTACTAACCTACAGCTGTCGTCCAGGACGATGGGTCCGTGTATCTCCGGGGAGGCCACCACGGGCTCGGACGAGGCCGGGCTGATGCTGGGAAACGCTTTGTACAGGCCCTTCACTAAATAATTCCCCAGACACCTGGTCCCGGTTTGGTTGCCGAGGTATTGCGCTGAAGAAACGTACATAACCACTTTAATAACACCCTTTATGCAACAATATTGTTATGCCGGTAAGAGTAACGCCATCTATCGCCGAATAGTCGAACGAATATCAAGGGACCTAGAACGCTCGAGAAGTACAACGCCATCTATTGTCAGATAGCGGGAACTACTACTAGAGATGCGTGGAATATTCTCGATAATTCTAGGGATGTGGTATCGGCTATAAATGCGTTGCAGAGAAGTCACGCAGTCAGTCAGTAATCGGAACTACTCGAAGCGAAACAGCGAACGGATCACCTGAAGCGAAGCGGAACAAGCGAATCGAGAGTTTTAAAGTGTTTGTGGAGTGTTTTAAAGTATTTGTGAAGTGTTTAAGTGTTTTAAGTGTTGAATACAGTTTTTAGTTTGTACTTTGGTGAAATTTTATTTATCCCAAACCCCAGCGCGTAACAATATTGTAAAAAAAAAGCGGTTGCCGTCTAACTTTGTGCACGTGAATGATGTGAAATTTCTTTTTCGGCGTGTAGTATTGTGGTTTTCTTAATTTTTTATCCTTAAATCAGATTGCTCTTGTATAGGGAATACTGTGTATAAGAGATGTGACACCTTCAACATTTATTTATTTAAAATATTTTGTACACACAGCTGTTAGAAAAGACACGTCAATAAGGATACAGAGTACATATTATACTAGCCGAGTCCCGCGATGCTACCCGCGGTTATTGTCGTACCGCGGGTGACGCCGCGGGCGAGGCTAGTCTAAAAAAAGTCGCCTAGGTTACTCCTTATATCATCAGCTACCTATCAGTGAAATTTTCGTCAAAATCGGTCCAGCCGTTCTAGAGATTAGCCGGAACAAAAAGCACACAGACAAAATTTAAAAAAATTATTATGGTGGTACATATACTGTGTATTATACATACTTACGCATTTAGTAAAAAGTGGTTATTTTATTATTACAAACAGACAGTCCAATTTTATTTATTAGTAAAGATATGTATTAAATTTTAGGAAGAAAAGGAAATATATATATTTTTTAAAATACTAAATTAAGATATTGGTCGCTACTCGTTGCTAACGCTCGCGCTGGCCTGTAAGAGGTATACTACGCGCATGCGTTCGAGTGCCATGCATTCACTCTCGCTCTGTCTCTTTCTATTCCCCCTCCCCAAGAGCGTTGAACGTTTGACGCAACCAAAGTCGCATTAGAAGTTTCACTTCAAAAACAACATGCTGTCGCTGTGTTCACGAGATATAAGTTGCTTTCAAACTACGCTATACTATAGTCCCATATAGTATAGCAGCGTATACTTAACTAATAATATATAGTACAACATATCCATAACAATTTATGATGTGGGATATTGTTGTGCTATGAGCTATGTACTATATTATGCTATTATATTATAGCGTAGTCTGCAAGCGGCTATAATCATTCATGGGTTCCGGTTTGAAGTGCGACATAGTTGTTATATTATAATACATTTAGAAGCATGTTGCGGATAATAACATGTACTTTTAGGTTAGGAATATTGTGTTCTTTTTTTTTATAATAAATAAATTTAGAACCTACACTGCCTGTCTCAAGACCGGTAGTGGTGTGCAAGTGGTGATGTCCACGGACCTCTAAGTAAGCAATCTAATTCCCAAGTAAGCAATAAGACCTTTAGTTCAATAACCACTACAACTGATAACATAACAAATATGTACATAAAAAATTGTATACAGTAATTCCCCTTTATAACAAGGTGGCCTTATAACGCGTTTTCATATTACGCGATTTTCGTATCTCGTTTAACACGGGTATTCCCCCATATAACGCGGGGGGTTTAAATGTTATATTTCTGTACTGTGAAATTTATAATGATTATAATGAAATATGAACTGTACACAGTTCATAAATAATTTCGTGTACTTTTGCACATTGTATTAATAGTGTTGTTATAAAATTAAATTAAATTTATTTATTTAATTTGTGTTCCTTAGTTTTGCATTATAAAAACATTGGTTATATTGGATTTAATTTTGTACATAACGCGTTATATAAGGTCATGCCATACAAGCACGTTATACGGGAATTCACCTACAACGCGATTCCTATAACGCGGAACCAATATACCGTGTTATAGGGGAAATTACGGAATATTGTATAAAACGGGTGGAGGTTCAAGTTAGACAATAAATGACCTAAAAGAAGGTATTTGAGAAAGAAAAAGCTCACCATTCCTCAGTTTATTAACGTCTAAGCCTAGCTGAGACAGTCTGAGCAGCTCGTCTTCGTTGTTGAGACTGTGGTCCACGGTCAGCTGCACGACCCTTAATACCGAGTTATCGTCCGTACGACATAATAGAGCTCTACTTTCACCTGTAAAATAAATAAACATAACGAATACATTAATTGTTCAATTTTTTTTTTTGTGTTAGTAACTACGATGGTTCTTGTAAGATAAGATCCCTTCCAGCCCTGTGCCAAAATGGATAAAATTACGATCATCCATTTGCAAAGAACTCAGGTTTATTGTATTGTATCTGAATAATATCAACTAGTAAGGTGTGTAGATGAATTTTTTATTGCCTTTGTAGGCAGACGAGCATACGGCCCACCTGATGGTGAGTGGTTACCGTCGCCCATGGACTTCAGCAATGCCAAGGGCAGAGCCAAGCCGCTGCCTACCGCAAAAAATGAATAGAAAAATTTAGATGTATTTATAATGTTAGAGGGGCGACTGCTTTCCTGAGCCATTGTAAGTGACATATATAAGAGCACACTAGAGATAGGGCCCGTAAGGAGTTTGAATCATTCTGAACAATATGATACAAAACGAAAACTATTTAGGGCGAAGCAAAGTATGCAGCACTATTTTGCATACGTTACAAGTTTAAGTACAACTAGATGATGACCGAGCTTTGCTTGGCTTTTTTTTTATAACGCCATCTTGTTGTGTCTTTAAAGCAGTAAAAATAGTATTATTATTCGCCAATAGATGTCGGGAAGAGTCATAAAGTAAAGTTGATTATTGAAAACACGAACAAAACAACATTTTCTGAAAATAAATCGTAGCCGGATCGATTTATCGCCCCCGAAATCCCCTGTATACTAAATTTTATGAAAATCGTTGGAGCCGTTTCCGAGATTCAGATTATATACATTGTATATTAATATACAAGAATTGCTCGTTTAAAGGTATAAGATAGTAAGAGCGTCCTTGTGAGGTAGTAAAAGGTTTGATTATGGAATTTAATATTTGCTAATAATTTTTTATGAGAGAAGATAGCAATAGTCTAGAATAATAGATAGAAGTAATAAGAAGATAGTAGTAATAATCTGTGCATTTATTCATCCTTGGTTGATAATAAAACAAGACTCCCAACTCATGTCTCAGTGGGAGACAATAATATTCTTTTTTTTTTATTGCTTAGATGGGTAGACGAGCTCACAGCCCACCTGGTGGTAAATGGTTGCTGGAGCCCATAGAAATCTACAACGCAAATAAGCCACCCACCTTAAGATATAAGTTCTAAGGTCCTCAGTATGGTTACAACGGTCAGTATGGTTCACATAATTTTATAGAATCTCGGAGCCACATAACAATATTAGTACTGAATTTAATAAGAAAACACTCACCAACATTAGCAACAAATAGTTTATTTTTGTGCACTAAAGCTACGACCACAGTAGCACCTCCGGACAGATGCTGGTCTATTTCTTTTAAGCGAGACAATATAAGTTGCCGATTCTGAAATTTAAATTGAAGCACTTAGATAAAAATCCTCTGACACTAAAACATAAACATCCTCATTCTAGCATATTATATAACTGCAGGTTATTAATAACTATAATAATTGTATATGTCGACTTTTGTCCTAAATATTTTTAGATTTTTTTAATATTACCGTACTTTTGAGCAAAGGCAGTGAGAAAATGAAGTAAAAGTATACCTTGTATTTTATGAATAATATACTTTAAATGTTGTTATATAAAAGAATAATCGAAACTGCCAGTACATTCTAATCTTCTGTCTATACAAAAGCAAAGAAGAAATCAAAATGAGTACCTGAGTCTCACTAGAAGTCTGCAGCTGATATTGCAAACTAGTTCTTTCTGCTATCATTCCATCATAGTTTTCAATGTATGCTTTCTCAACTGACACAAATGCATTCCTATATATAAAACGAATTAATATTAATATCTCGACCCATGTTCCATCTTTTATACCATTTACCCTCTATTTGCTCAGAAGCCTGTATTTTATTTGCATAATCTATATATATAAAAATGAATTGCTGTTCGTTAGTCTCGCTAAAACTCGAGAACGGCTAGACCGATTTGGCTAATTTTGGTCTTGAATTATTTGTGGAAGTCCAGAGAAGGTTTAAAAGGTAGATAAATATAAAAATGCTCAGATTGAAATAAAAATTTGGTTATCCTTGGATGTGTCCCCTGTCAGATGGATTCTTTTGTTTGTTTTAAGTTTATTTTATACAAAAGTTTAGGTCTTTTATTTATCGATTGAGGCACTATGAAGTCTGCCGGGTCAGCTAGTAATTGATATTTTTTCCTATTTGTATAAAGTATATTTCATATAGGAACAATAGTATCTCTCTTATACAACCTTATTTATTTATGATAAATATATATAGTTTTTACCTAAGTCTGTCTCGTATCTCTTCATCTGTGTTGGCTGAGGGTGGTGGAAATAATATTTCAGCTGCCATTCTTTGCATGATAAGCCTGGCCGCTTCAAGTCCATTGTGTGGCTCAAATACTCCATATAAACAACTAACAGAATAACATTTAGTTTAGTTATAAAGTTTGTATTTGTATAAAGATAGGCTTATTAAGTGAATTTTGGTGTAGTTTATATTTTTTTCTATATTAAGATTAATTTAAATGCAAACTTATTATTAATATTTTACATTTATTTTAATAAACAAATCAAGGATAATATCAAGCTAAGTGTTTTAAGATCACTTGGAATATAATTTATTCACTATACAGATGGGAGATGCGTTTTGCAGAAATAGCAATACAAAACAGGGTTGAGGACTTGCAACATTTTCACTTGAGAAAGTTGATATTAAAACCTTTGTTTATTTACAAAACTTTAATAATAATTGATGAACTTCAGAATTTAACTACGTATTTCGAAATTTAAATGACTGGGTTTTTTCTTCACCTATAGTTACATTTTCCGTCATGAATACTATCTTTGACACAATGAAGACAGAAACAAGTTTAATGTATTTTTTTAACCCTATACTATTGTGACATGCTTAGATATACAAAAGTTATGATAAATTAAACTTACAAATTATCCTCTGTTTGACAGAAAAAACATAAATAATCATCGTTAGCATTTGAGTGTCCTCCGAGCTTTGAAAAATACGAAGCTACACACGTATTCCTGCACTTCGGAAGATCGTCAGTCCACGGCCTTGCTATCATATTGCTATTTTTACCACTAACACCTCAATTCACAGTTCAAATATTACTTTTATTTTTTATTTCATGAAACAGACCTTTTGTTGAAAAATGACCAAAATTTCTTAATATAGAGCTAAGACCAACTTGAGACTTGATCATCTTAAATCATCAAAACGATTTTTTAGTTTTATAGAATGCTAAATTTTGAATCGGTTCTTAGTATTGTCACTTTATCATTTTACTTTATAGGTCTATGTTTTACTTTCATTTTTACACTAGTTTTACGGTACAGTTACACAAATGAAAGTAACTAAAGTAACTTATTCGACATAAAGGTTCAGCTAATATTTACAAAATATTAATTATATTTTCTTTGCAAAAGTGAATCGAATACCAAGAATCGAATCGATTCCCAAAAACTAAAGTACCCTACGTAAACTCAACAACCCTTTTGTCGCCCCTTCTGTGCAGTTTCTATTTTTATTTCAATGACACTAATTTTTTTCGTTCAAAAATATAAAGTAAAATTCTAGAGTTCAGAAGTTTTCCTAACACTATTGAAATTTAATAAAAATAATCGTTATCTATTGTTTGACCATGACTTAAATTCTTATTTTTGCCTTATAACAACATAGAAATTAGATGTCAGAAAATCTTTGTTCTATATTTTACCACTTAGTGTTTCGTTTGTGCACTTAACTAACGTCCAGCCCAGTTTTTGTTTTTTTTACTCATCAAACATACGGTACATTTGAGATAGTACAGTACTAATAGAAAACTGGCATGTCAAACCGTATTTGAAGGCAAGTCCCACGCCTTGGTTAGTGATACTAAGAAGGGACAAAGTAAATATTAAGGGACTGTAATGAGACCATTAACTCTGAACGTCAGCTCATTTTTTATGCATTAAGGCTAGGTAATGCTTATTATTTTTTTCGTGTTCATGATGCCTTCATTTAATTTTTAAGCCACGATGATTTCATATTTAGTAATTAATCATCGATCGTCATCAATACAGAGCGATGAGACTGTGCCGGTGCTCGAATCCCACAGGCAGGTACCAATTTTTCTAATAAAATATCTTATCGTATCATACGAAATGTTTATGTAAGACGGTGTAAGATGGTTCCACGGTGACGGAATAACATCGTGCAATAAAAATCAAAATCCGTAAAAAATATGATTTACGTAATTTCTAGGACGTATGTTCGCATTACCCTGCCCGTGTCGGCGGTGTATCGCGTTCCGGCAGGCTGGATTTGACTCAGCGAGGTATCCCAGAATATCAGCGGCATCGCCTGGGCGGCATGGCAGGGTTGTCGTAACGCGGAGACCAGCGTCGTTGGTCGTTGACGATTACCTCGACGACCCGTCGGTCGGGCGTCCTAAGGGCGGCGTCCTGGTCGTAGTACTGACCGCGAGAGCCCTCCTTTGACCGAGTTCTGACCACGGGCGGAGATCGGACGTCGGGTGTGAGAGTGCAAGGGGAGTCGTTTGGTGTAGTAGAGTCCTAGACATATCCTTGAGCCCGCAGCCTGCCTCCAACATCTGCAGACCATCAATTCTCATATACCCCGCGTGCTCCATAGCCGCGGATACCTCATAGGAGGCTCGGCCGTCGTACTGTTAAAGTTGAAACTTGTTAAGAGCTCCGCCCGGCTTAGTGCTTAGTGCGAGTTTTATAACGTTCTCGATAACGTAAAAGTTAGCTCATATTTGTATAGAATGGGATCGTTTGCCTACGTTTGCCGCTAGGGGCACTGTTCCAACTGCATACAGAATTGAGTTCACTTTTACGCTGTCGAGAACGTTAAAAAACTCGCACTAAGCACACTGGTGACTTCTTATCACGAAGCGGGCCATGAGCTTATCTACCTATCCTATCAATAAAAAAAATACTTATATTATAGCAGGATTCCTGTCGAAATCTCATTATTGTTTTCGTCTTAAAAATCAGTCCTACGAATATTACTTCGGAACCAATAATGATTTAGCAGTTCTTTCTTATGTCCCTCGGAAATAGGCCTGCATAATTTCAAAAATATTTTCTGTTCACATATTTTTATCGATACGACGTGGATGATTAAAATGAGTACTAACCAACAACACAATCAGGCCACCCACTCATAGGCAACCGCAAAAATCAAATAAATTCATTAAATATTGAAACATTACTCTTTATATACCTACCTACATAACTTAAAAACAATTTATTTGATGCCTAATTATTCACACTAAAGATTTATAAATTGTAATTTGTAATATAAATGTTAAGGAGTATATATTTTTCCTAATGAATTGCACAGACGGGTTTAAATCTTTCTATCATAATAATAACATATTTATACTTCGATTCTAAAGGACCGCAAAAGTAAAATATAAAAGTACCTATTCGAAACAAAAAAGAACAGAAACGTTAAAAAAGATGCAACGAATGTGAAAGATAATTCAGTTTTTTCAAAGCTCACAGAAATCGTGCCTCATAATAAATGTTGGAGATTCAGTAAGATCGCAGGTAGGTACCTACTTTGAGTAGTAAAGATGAAGTCATCTTGTTACTCAATCAGTAGGCGTTTTTCTATTAAATAAGCCTATGCCTACCTACTAAACTATTTTAATGTCGAAACTCGCGGTTTTTTATTGCGAAATAGACACGTTTAATTTATAAGGTCATGCTACTATTGTCATGAATATGTATAAAGAAATGTAGTCTTTACACGATTACAATAAAGAATTGAATCGTTCGTTCTCAAATTAGCAATGGTTGACAAAAAAAGCGTGTGCAATTCACACGTGGTAGAAGTGAAACCTTCAAAAATGTTGGCTTCAAGATGACGAATGTTAAATTTTGGGAAGAGGATAATAATAATTATAGGTTTTAGTTATAATGATCAAAGTGATACAAAGTTTGAAAATTATGTTACATTTTATTCGTGTTGATTTACATAGATTTATTCAGAATGTTTTATGTACGAATATTAGGTACTAAGTAGTGTAAGTTCCAAGAGAACCACGAATATAAGAACCATTATATAATGCTTCCCATCTCATTTTCTCCCACGTTAAATTTTATAAATTTATGTGTCGTCTCTTTTTTATCGCTTAGATGGGTGGACGAGGTCACAGCCCACCCGGTCCGTGGTTACTGGAGCCCATAGACAAGTACAACGTAAATGCGCCACCCACCTTGAGTTATGAGTTCTAAGGTCTCAAGTATAGTTACGACGGCTGCCCCACCATTCAAAACGAAACGCATTACTGCTTCACGGCAAAAATAGACAGAGTGGTGGTACCTACCCGTGCGGACTCATTAGAGGTCTTACCATCAGTAATTACGCAAATTATAATTTTGCGTTTTTTATTTTTATAACACGATGTTATCCCTTCACCGTGGAAATCAATCGTGAACATTCGTTGAGTGCGTATTTGTCTCTAAGCAATACAATTTTTTAACAAGATAGTGCTCATGAATCTATCACCGCTGAAATGAATACCGCATTCACTGTACCTACCTATGTAGCAGAAACTATGTCTGGGAACGTGGATCAGTGGTTGTAGGTAATATACCTCCTTTAAGTCAGCTCCGGTGGCGTGCTGCGTGATGTTGAGTATAAAAGAAACAGCATCAATTGTAATGAGTATAATTACACCATTTTAAATGCAGGTTTGTCCTTCGAAACAAACATATACTAGATTTAAACTTTATAGGCCATTTAATAATTAGTAAATAAGGTAGTTTAGAAAATATTTTAGAATACAGGTTTAAAGAAAGTGGCTCTGTGAAAGCACTCTCAGGCAAAATAATTCATTTAATAATAGATTCATAAACTAAAATTTGATTTCTGTAATCTACCTTCAGACATGTAATTAAACATTACAATCCATTCCAATTTTATTTACTGGTGGTAAAACCTCTTGTGAGTCCGCACGGGTAGGTATCACCGCCCCGCCTATTTCTGCCGTGAAGCAGTAATGCGTTTCGGTTTGAAGGGTGGGACAGCCGTTGTGACTATACTGAGACCTTAGAACTATATCTCAAGATGTGTAGCGCATTTACGTTGTAGATGTCTATGGGTTCCAGTAACCACTTAACACCAGGTGGCCTGTGAGCTCGTCCACTCATCTAAACTTTAAAAAAATAAAATAAAATAATTAAAATTAACACGAGTCATTGATTAAGCAGTTTATATTTTCAGATCGGGTAGAGTGCAAGGATATTGTGGCTTGGCTGGGCACTGACAGTGCCGATGTTGAAAAACATAGACAAAAGAGCTATTTGATTACTTTTAAAGGCCAAAATAATTTAAAATTGCTATTAAATACCATCATAAACAATTTATAATCAAATAAAACTCAAACATCCGACCAAAGTTTTATTGTTTAGATAACCTTAAATCTTCAATCATTTACATTTTTTTGCTATTTTTTATATATTTTTTTACAATAATTTTAGCTCATCATCTTGAGCTACCTGTGACTAATTTTATAAACCTATGTTTTTTCAACTGATAAAAAACTTGTAAGCAAAATTGGACATGACTAACAATTTTTTCTAGAAAATACTTTACATTTTCAAAAAATGCCTCCTTTATCTTAATACATTCATACCCTTAACTGTTTAATGTCAATTTTAAAACATTTTGTATTAATTTCTCAACAGTAGGTTTATAACACTTATCTAATGCCTATTTGAGAATCAATATTCCACAATGCTGAAAAGGTTGATGATCTATCAAAAACAATTGCATTTGAATGGGGCTGCACGGTTTCCAGAGCCATCACTTAGAATTAAAAATTTAGTGTCCCCGTACATCACATCACTCTTTCCAAACAAATGCAATACATGATGAAGTTCATACACCCAGGAACGTAATGAAATAAAAGTGAAAATCATTCTTTTGAGACACAGATGGCTTCGGAAACCCTTGACATGTAGGTGAGCAAATTAAAACTATACTTGTGGTTAATTTAATCAGTTTTCTTGTCAGCTTTGGTTTCTGATTCGGGTTTCTTTTCTTTCTCCTTCTCCTTCTCGTTAGTTACAACCTCCTTGGCCTCTTGTTTTGAGGCTTCGTCAAAGTTGCCGACGAGGTTAGGTACCTCGTCGTCTTCCTCGAGTGGCTTAGGCGCGGCAACACTCGACGCAATCCTTTTCAGTCGGTTCAAGCCGTCGGGTCCGAGCTGGCTGAGGATACCCGGGAGCATCTCTGTGGTCTGCTTATTCTCCCCGTGTCCGGTAATCGCGAACGTGTTCGCGGCCAGCGACGCTTGTGCCTTCGGGTTGTTAAAGTGTATCACAGTACCGTCCTCTTTGATCATATTTACCTCTTCGATGCCAGGAATTGTGTTCACTGACAACTTTTTGAGCGATGACTGCAGTTTTTTGTCATCTGTGGCCGCAGTAACGTGAACAACCTTCTTCTTGCGTCTCGGTGTGCCCTTACCGCCGATGCGTACTTGCGACTGGAGTTTCTTTAATTTTTCGCTGTTCATTCTGCTGTTTTTAAGCGTAAATTGTGTTAACGTTAAAACGGGGCACTTTTTTATGACGCTATTTAGTTATTACAAGACGCGACAGTACGAGTTTTCCATGTAACTTGATCGTATGCACGTGTTTTGAACACCGGTTAGTTACAAAGGGAAAATGGTGGATTTTGACGAGAAGTTATTTCTGACTTGCAATTTTTGCATATGGCTACAACTGATAAGTTTCATTTCACATTAGTGTGAATGCATTGCTGAGAAAATACAATTATTTGTGAATTTGATTTTAAGCTATTTTGTAAGCCAGTCAATATGGATATTTTGAGTTGATATTTTTAAATAATAAATTATAAATACCTTAGAAATTTAATTTAGTAGGTTTCTTTCAGAGGCGTCAACATATTTACGTATAATGGAACAAATAGTGTTGCCAGATCCACGCCTAGTTGAGCGCCATCTAGAATTATTTTTAGGAATGTTCTATAGCTAAAAATATTACTGTATTTGACTACTAGTGTACACTGACAGTGTCACAGATGGCGTTAAAAACCGAAGAAATATAAATTTTAATTTTAGCAACTAGATGTCAGTAGGTAGGTAATTTCTAGGATTTACTTGAGTTTGTTGTTCATAACACATTAACATAACGTAAGACTTGAAAAAGTAGATAAGTTGAGTTGAAAAATCCATAAAGTTGTTAAAGATTTGATTTTAAGAATGCTTGGTTATTTATTTATTTCTCTAGGGTGCGCGAAACGGCATTCGGACTCACGTTCTATCAATTGCAATCTGTTAACGCAGCCCACATCGTGATGGTTACCATTCATCTTGAGACATAAAGTCTCAACTATACCATGACCATGACTATCAGGGCTGTCGTCGTGACGCAAGCTGTTCTCACATTACCTGATTACATGATAAAGGCAAAAAATATTTTTTTAAACTAATCATTTTATTTCATCAGGCGCGTTTGTTAATAGTTTTATTTAACTAATGAAAGCCACTTGCCAAATTAATTAGGTACCTAGAGATTTTTCTTCTAAATCAAGACAATCGGTATAGGTCAGGTTATTCGCATTATTCGATAAAAATACACCGGCCACTTAAACCCCAATAACCAAAGATATATTAATAACTGAAGTGAGGTGATCCGATAAATACAATAAAAGCGTAATAATAATTTTAGAAGTCGTCGTGGCCTAAAGGATAAGACTCCGGTGTTTTCGTGTTGAAGCGATGCACCGGTGTTCGATTCCCGCAGGCGGGTACCAATTTTTCTAATATAATACGTACTCAACAAAATGTTCACGATTGACTTCCACGGTGAAGGAATAACGTCGTATAATAAAAATCAAACCCGCAAAATTATAGTTTGCGTAATTACTGGTGGTAGGACCTCTTGTGAGTCCGAGCGGGTAGGTACCACCACCCTGCCTATTTCTGCCGTAAAGCAGTAATGCGTTTCGGTTTGAATGGTGGGGCAACCGTTGTAACTATACTTGAGATCTTAGAACTTATATCTCAAGGTGGGTGGCGCATTTACGTTGTGGATTTCTATGGGCTCCAGTAACCACTTAACACCAGGTGGGTTGTGAGCTCGTCCACCCATCGAAGCAATAGAAAAAAAATAGTTATTTTTCTGTGCATTTGTCCACATTGACATCTATAATTATCGAGTCAATGGCAATATGACTTTCATTTATTCTTCTCATACTTATTAAATTTGAGCTAAAATTTCTATTTCATTTTATTCGAAGGATCGTAATAAAAACAAGATAACCTAACCTTTTTTTCATAACCGATTTTAGAATGCAATGATTTTTGTTGTTATTTTAAAATAGGCTAATCACGTGCAATTTTTACAGATAATGTATAAATTTTGTGACTAACGCATCCGAAGCATTAGACATTTAAAACACAAATTAAACTGGAGACTAATCTGTGAATTCGTTTTTAGTGACTCTGTAATCACCATTCAATGTTTTAATCTGATTTTTTCTTCTCTACCCGTTGAATTTTAAATCATAAATACGTAAGATCTTCAACGCGCTATTAAGTCCCGCATTACTACTACTTGAAAATCTTTTAATGTTAGGAAAGTTTATTCTGGAATAAATATTTATCCGCTTTACCAAATGGACTTGGAAATGGATGCGCGTAAAACTGTCAACGCCCGATCATTTTGGCGCGAGAGTGACGTGATGGCGCAGATCCGTAATCAGGAAGCGCTTTGGGGGTCAAAACTTGTTAGAGCCCTCTTCAAAGTAATATGTGCATTGTAGGTATATAATAGGAATGTTTGTCAGTTTATTAATAATTTGCGCGTTCATAGCGGGCTTAAGCAAACATAATAACTCACCAACGTGCGTCATGGGTCGCGGGAGTTTTTTCAGCGAATAAATGTAGTTCATTTAGCTTAAATCATTATCATCATCAGAGTCATAGTGAAGCATGGTCGTATTACCAGGCTGGTGGTACCAATGAGTTAACGAATTTGTGTAATTTTAAACTCGTCACCAGTAACTACGTAAACAAGATCGTTTCTTTAGTTTCTCAATTGCTATTAACAATACGTGAATATAGCCTCTTAGAGCAAATTACGAGATTATGTGCCTGTCATGTTAGAAGTCGAATTGGCGTTGTCTATGAGCTCCACTTACCACTTAGCAGGGTGCGAACTAGTGCACTCATCTACGCATTACAAAAAAAAACTACTAACTACTTTACCATATACCATATAGAATTACTATATTTAATTAAAAACTAATTTAATGATAAATACATGATTCAATAACAAACCGAGTTTACAGTTAATTTCATATTTTCTTTACTGTGTCGATACAGGTATATATTTGAATGTAGTTTTTTTTTATGAAGGAAGGATTACTGGTGGCCTTAAAGCCTTTCTAGTTTCAGCAGGATAGGTGGTCGGCAAAGGCTCAGACAGAAGGGGTGGGATTTGGGAGCTACCCGAGCTCCTCCGAAGGAAACCTAAAAGTTTCGTGAATGCATCTACTACTGGATCGGAATCACGACCCCCTCAGAAGATCCGGCGAGAAACTCATCGGGCTGATGCATGGGTTGGGTTGCACGTGGAACTCTTTGCCAAGCTCGACGAGTACGATTACCGGGGTCCCTCAGCCTACTCCTAGTGTTACAGCTGAAGGCGTTTATTGCAAGATTTATTAGATCTGATGGATCCGTAAGGACTGAGTCTAGTTAAAAACTTATCGTATCGTCATCGTTCTTTGAAGTGTGTGAAGTCAATCAGACGTCTTAAAGCTAAAAATGACGTTCAAAGATTTCGTTACACACAAACAAACATTCTAATCCAATAGGGGGGGTGTTAAAAACAGTTTTATCGTAATAACCCCCCGGCCGGAGTACGTCCGCGAGTTATTAATAAATTGTTGTTAGTATCCGTTGTTGTTCACGGCTTATTAACGTATCGATTCGCTAAAACGTTGCACTTAGGGTCGGCGTTGACAGGCGTACAGATGTACGGAAAAGTTTTCATAATTTTAACCGACTTTGAAAATAAATTGTGTTATTACATGTTGTTAGGTGGTAGAACGTCTTGAGAGTCCGCACGGATAGGTACGATCACTCTGCCTATTTCTGCCGCGAAGCAGTAATGCGTTTCGGTTTGAAAGGTAGGACAGACGTTGTACTTTTAAAAGTGAGACCTTACAACTCATATCACAAGGTGGGTGGCGGCATTTACGTTGTAGATGTCTATTGGTTCCGGCAGCCACATAACATCAGGCGAGCCGTGAGCTGAAAACAATAAAAAAAGAGCTCGAAGAGAACCGCTGTAAGCTCGTCCATACAAGACTTACATACCAATCAAATAATACTGGTGAATATTCGTCATATCTTTACTACTAGTATGAATTTTCATATCATATCTCCTAGTCTCCTTTTGTAATTGAGTGCCCATTTTTTTTCGGATGATTTTTTTCTACCAAGCTTGGTTCTACGTAGAGGGTATGCCAGCGTAAGCGAACAAGTATTTTTGATATGATTTTTTTTTTCCGAAGTTTTAAGCTTTAAATGGGTCTGCTATAAGTTTGAATTTTTTTTCGCTTATACCAAATAGTCTTTCATTTGTCGATATGTATGCGTCACATGGACGAGGTTTCTGATCGTAATTAAAATTTTTTTCTTCTTCTATATTTATCTGCAATCAGATGTGTTCCAAAGGGTTTGAGTTGTGCATGACATTACATTAAATGTCATCAATTATGTACAGCAGTAAATTTAATTTCTTTGGTCTAAGTCTAAAATTTGTCTTCTATATATTAATACGTGAAGCAAAAACTTTGTATCCCTTTTTACGAAAATTGCGCGGACGGAGGAGTATGAAGTTTTCCACACTTATAGGGAATATAGAGAGGAAGTGCACAATGCTAATATTTTTTTAAAACAATGCATAAAAGATACATTAAATCAATAAAGAAAACATTACACACACTACATACCATGTATTTGACGCACACACGCATGCATACTATTTATTGTCAAACTTTTGTTCTTGACGTCTGTTGTCAAATTGAGAATAGATTAAATATTGTTTGTCTTTGTTAATATTTTTTTATAGTTTAGTCTTGGCGAAATTTTTGATTTTAATCTCCAGTTGTGTCAAGCAGGGATCTTGCCAATTCATTTCAGTGATCATCTTTCTTTGTATCTCTTGCTGTTCTTTTGATTTCCTCTCTAACTGTCGGCATTTCTAAGTCTTCGTGAATTTCGGCCGGATCTTCTCAGTGGGTCCCGTTTCCGATCCGGTGGTAGATTCTGCGAAGCACGGCTCTTGCTAGGGTTCGTGTTAACAACATCGTCAAGTTTGAGCCCCGTGAGCTCACCTAATAGTTAAGATTACGCTGATATGGTCTCTCTCGGAAAACAAAAGTGAATCTTACTATTTCTTACAAACCCATGCGCGTTTGAGAAAGTTCTAAGAGCAATGTAAGAGCAATCTCTGTAAGACCTCGATATTCGAGTTGCTAGCGGAATCTAACTAAAGATTAATAATGACGTATTTCGTTCAAGATTGTACCAGACAACACTGATGCACCTAAATTTAGTTTGTAAAGCATTTATTTATCGCTTTTTTATAACCGTATTTCAGTGTTCGGGCCGTTGATTTCCCGCTTACAGTCGAGTGAAGCGTTTGAGTAATGATTTCATGATGTAATAGTACTTTAGGCGGCGGTTATGGGATCGTAGCTGAGCGAGAAGCGTTTTAAAGAATGTATCGACGGTTGAAAGAATTTTTGTTTTAACTGACATATGCAATTTGCATTTTGCAACTTTACAGGAGAGCCATTTATAGTTTAAAATTCGGTAAAAATATCTTAACAAAAAAACCTCTTCAGCTATTTCAATGGAATAAACTTATGTAAAGTTAAATTAAAAACGTCGAACTGTTGATGCTAATAACAAAATAAAACGCACCTTTAATTACAAAGATAAATGTTGCGTATTACCAAGCAACCTTTTACTCCTCGATATGTTAATGACTGAATCGATTGAAACATGATCTTTGGTGATGCTTAAAAAAATCTAAAGTAAAAATTGTAGTTTATATCGGGTTTTAAGAGTGCGCACACGTACCTACCCTTAAATACTGCAACACACCAATCGGGATACGATATAGCGTGCCGTGGCGATGCGTCGCCACGCCAGAAATTATCTTTACGTGCAGCTATAGATGCTGTAAAAAACGCGAGATTACATCGTAAATGTAATTGTGATTACAAATATCTATTATCTATCAAACATCTCGAGTCGTGGTCGAGGCGGTTGGCCAACCCTACGTGGGGTCTACGGACCGTTGAGGCGGTTTACCCGGTCTTTGATGACTGGGTGAATTGTGGCGGAGGACGCCTCACCTTCCATCTGGTGCAGGTGCTGACCGGGCCCAGATGCTCCGGGAAGTACCTGCACCAGATAGGAGCTGAGCCGACGACGAGGTGGACATTGTGGACACGTCCTGGACACGGCGGAGCATACGCTCTCTGCCCCGCTGGGGAGGTGCAGCGCAGTGTCCTTGTCGCACAGATAGGACCTGATTTGTCGTTATCTGGCGTCGTGGCGTTGATGCTTGGCGGCGACGAGTCATTGCAGGCTATGCTTGACTTCTGCGAGTGCACCATCTCGCAGGAGGCGGTGGGGCGAGTGAGGCAAAGCTCTTCTCACTACGCAGAAATCCGCCGCCGCCGAGCAGGGGATCGTGACCGGTCTCCCATCCGTGACCCGGCCTCTTGAGAGCTTCGGGCTTCAACCGCTTTGTGCGGGGAGGGACCCGTACGTGGGGCAGCGTCTTCGGTACGCTCGCCCGTAATAGGAAGTCGGGTGATGGTAGGCCGCGTTCTCCCGAGGAAGGTGCAGTGCGGCGCTATCAAGGCAGGCATCCGACCCGTCAATCAAGGAAACCAGTGGTGGTTTCGGGGCGCCGGTCCGGCGTCTGGGGAACGGCGCGATGGATGTAACATGCTCTGCGTCAACTCTGTCCCGCCGTCTCAATGGCTCCGACTGGGCTCCGGCTTGGTCCGGGGTAGGGTGAAGTACAACTCCCACATACGGATCCGGTGATTTTCTCCTGTACAAAAAAAAACTATCAAACATAGCCTTTTTCCGTTCTCTGATTCACCATGTCCGTGACGTTATTTGAGCGATGACACGACGAGCTCAACGTAATATCGATCCGGGATAAACTGTTTCGATGTGTTAGTACGTAAATCATGCCGGTTTATTTATAATAATTTAAGTATGTTTTTTAATAATATATTTCGTGGCACGTAAAAAAATATATTTGCGTCACGCTGTTTTCGACGCCATCCGATTCCCGTACTTCGTGTTTGAAAATGTATTATGAGAGTATGGAGGGTAGAGGTAAAAAGCGCCATCTTGTATAGGGGACAAGTTGAAAAAGTGTCCACATGTAGTAAGCAGCAAGCTATACTTCGAAGACTCACCGAAATAGCGCTAGTGTAGGAAGTGGAAATTTTATAATATACCAGCGGTATTTTTTAAACACATTTCTTTTTAAAACCATTCCACTTGCTATTATAGCGCCATCTTAATTAGCTCCTTTTCAGCGGATACTTTTTAATATACTTATATGGTACGGTACTCCTCACTTCTTCCCTCATTATGAGAAAATTCTGGTTTGACGCAATTCAGAGTCAAACGTCAAATTGTTTTTTGAAAGGACTTGAGGTTTTGGCTGTATGATTAACTGCTATATCGATGGAACAGTGGAAATCAGTTCTGACATTATGTAAATACTCGTATGTAAATATCTATGTGATTATTTTAAAATTTGCATGAATACTAGTAGGCATACCAGACCATCCGCGACACCGAAAACGGTGTAATATTTTACGTATCAAATGCAAAAAAATATTTTCCAGTTTTCGGAAGTGCGATTACAGAGAATAAACAGAATTCTCTTTAGTCTGTTAATAGATTTAAGGGAGAGGAAACTTAGTGTTTCTAGTCACAGTCACAATCATCATTATCCTGCCCCTCTCCCAGTCACCTGGGGTCGGCGCAACATGTTTTCTCCATTTCTTCGCTCACTCTTACCCATATCGTCTTTCACGCAATCCATCCATTTCCTTCTTAGGTCTACCTCTTCCTCTATGTCCTTCCACATTCATAGTTAAAGTCACAGTGACAATAAACAGTCAATATTCTAAAGAATATCAAAATTTTAAATTGGAAACAGAAAAACAAAAAAAACATTTCGAATCTCGATTCTTGACAATTTCGAATCTTTTTTTTTGGGATTCCGTTGCCCGCCTCCCAATTAATCAGCCCTCGTTTCGGCTGCTTTCTGTCATTTAAACAATTATTAAGTCATCCAATCAAGCTGTCAACGTTTTACTTTAAAAAAAAAACTAAACTACGTAATTTATAAATAGTTTACTTAAAAGATCCGTTTTTCTTAACGTTTTTTAATGTTTTTTTTTTTACGTTTTTAAGTCAAGAATAGTGTTGTATTCGGATGTGTGTCTTTTGGCCATTGTATTATATTTTGTATCTGTTATCTCGTTAAGTCTAATTAAATTTTACAATACGCTGATTTTATATAACTTGATTGGGCTTGTTTATTGAAAAACCGAACGGAATGTTGCATTTTTTGTTGCCTTAAAATATATATATTAGATTTAATTGGCACAACCTCATGTAGAAATTACGTTAAGTAAAAGAGTGTAGAGTCTAATTGGGGCCAATTATCGAATGTAATAAACAATTACATTACAGGTTAATTCAAATAAATGCAATTTACTGACTTCGTATGCCTTTAAGATGGGTGTACTTAATGTGTCGTGTATGTTTTGAAGGTAAAATGAGTTCTGAAATTAGTATACTTAATGCTTGCGGGAGCATTAAAAAAGGTGATCTTTCTCCTAATGTGCTAAGTGCTAAAGAGTATCTAAGTAATTGTATAGAGAACAAGCTGACAAAGTGTCATGTAAGAAAACTCACCGAAATGGCGCTAGTGTAGGAAGTGGAAATGATATGAATAGGTATAGCAGTTTTAAACATAGTGTTGACGGTGCTTTTAGGCACCACAAGCACCGGTCACCGTCCTCGTCGAATCTTCCCAGTGTGTCGCGTTTCCGATCCGGTGGTAGATTCTGCGAAGCACTGCTCTTGCTAGGGTCAGTGTTAGCATCACTCCGGTTTGAGCCCCGTGAGCTCACCTACTAGTTAAGGTTACGCTGAAATAGCCTCTCAGGGCTATCAGCCTAGGTAGGAAAATTTAAAAACACAGTGAAGTGTGCTGGGTTGCTACTATGTCGCCACCCTGATTTGCTGAGATGGTGCTCCTTATTTCTATCCTCTTCTCTTTATAATGAAAACAGATATATGTACGCGATCTCAATCCTTAAAATTAGTTTTGTTATAATTATTATTAACTAGCTTTTTTATTTCTTTTTATCCCCCTTGTAGGCGGACGAGCATACGGCCTACCTGATGGTGAGTGGTTACCGTCGCCCTTGGACTTCAGCAACGCCAGGGGCAGAACCAAGCCGCTACCTACCGTAACTAATGGCTCATACATTAAAACCAATAGTCATTGTTTTAAATCAGTTAATTTATTGACGCAATGTCTGCATTTAAACATAGCTTGTGAAATATTCATGCACAAAGCGATGTTTTTATGGCCGGTGTAGTAGTGTACGGCCCATTTGATTGTAATTGTTGGCGTCACTTGTGGATATCGGCGCTGCTTTTTTTTTTTTTTTTTTTATTGCTTAGATGGGTGGACGAGCTCACAGCCCACCTGGTGTTAAGTGGTTACTGGAGCCCATAGACATCTACAACGTAAATGCGCCACCCACCTTGAGATATAAGTTCTAAGGTCTCAGTATAGTTACAACGGCTACCCCACCCTTCGAACCGAAACGCATTACTGCTTCACGGCGGAAATAGGNATTTTATGTGCATAAAATCCATTAAAATCGTTTGATTAATGATAATACTTAAAATGATTTATTTATATGTTTTATTTATATACTCAAAATATTTACTTCATACGTAAAAGGATTTGAAGCTGGCAATATTTTTCCCGCAAAAATAAAAATCCTTGTTTTTTCAATAGAGTTACTTTTTTTAAACTACTTATTGTAAACTATAGTGGCGTTTATTTGCAAGAAAGTAAATGCATATTTATTTATGACAAAATTAATGCACTAAGTATTTTTTCTATAATCTATTGTCCGCTTTGGGCCTAAAATGGGCCATCCCCTTTGATCAGTTTTTCCAAAATAAGGTTATCTTGTATTTCAGTTAAAACGACTACAACACGGTGATGTCTATGGTCTCTTGTAGCCCATAAATAATGATTAATCTCTTAAATTGATTGATTTCGCGTCGCGCCGTAACAAAATCTTAAAACTATCTGAAACGTTCAATATGTTAACACTTCGTGAGCGGCGAAAAAAATATTTAGGGTATTTTTTCGTTTGACAAATTAGTTCCGTGAACGCGACGGTTTTTATGGTGATTGAAAAGTGAAATACATTAACCGGTTGTCAACGAAGACAGATGACGTACTCGACGCTTTGACGTTTGGTGTTTTTTTTTTAAATCATCCTAAAGTTCGCTGGCTAGACAGCCTGTGGCTATATGACAGGAAATACGTTTCACACAACATTAGTATTAAACGCTAAATAGTGACGTTACAAACGACACGATAATATGGCCATGGATTATAAATAGGTAATTTGGCGTATTGCAAGAATGGTGTTATTTGTTAGCGTTACTCCTAATGCTTTTATTTGCCAAAGGGCTTCGACAGTATTTTTCGCCTGCGCAATAGTTCTTTGACTATGCACGTTACTTCGGACTAGGTTAGTCTGATTATCTTCATCTCCGCTGCCACAGCGCATCCCCGGGTCTATTGAAGACGGCCTAACTTCCGCATGCTTAGTGTCGGAACAATCAATCCAGATATACAAAATCCGGTACACTTCTGCCCCTGGCATTGCTCAAGTCCATGGGCTACGGTGAACACTCACCATCAGGTGGGTCGTGCGCTCGTCTAGCTACTAGGACATTAAAACAAAAAACCCTAAATATTTCGGTCGCCAAATAGGTTCTCACGAGTAATAAAATATGGATTAAAAGTAATTTTACGGTTTGTTCTCTCATGCTTAATATTATCATTGTATTTTTTTTGACCTTTAGAGCACTTTACTTTTCCGTGGTCACAGAGAACTAAGGCATTAGAACTAGTTTAGAAACAACATTGATTTTCTTTCATAATTCAAACAATCCCAAAATACGACCAAAAAGGTTAACAGCGCAAAACACTTTGACGGATTGACGTTTATAAAAAAAAAAAGAAAAAAAAAAACTGCAAACAAAATCGAGAACAATCGGCCGTCGCGTTGTTCGTATTGTTTGTTATAATATAAACATTCGTGTGTGTATTTTCTCGTATTACTCTGTATGTTTGTGTGTGTGTCTGTCGTGTTTTTCAATCTACGCCCGTATCGCGGTCCGGGGCAATTTACAAAAACAATATGTAGGTACTTGTACGCGATCTTTTTACGATACTACCAGTGTAATTTGAGCCGTACGATTTTGTTTTCGAAGAATTTTCTTGCTTCCGACAAAATGGACGAAGCGTTGGGCGACAATTTCATATACTTACTTAAATATAATTTCACTGTAATATGCACAACTTTATTACTTTTTCCGGAAATTAGTATAGCGCGCCCCTCATCGCTGCAGTAGAAGTTCAACAATTTCACCCATTGAAAGCTTTTGGTACCTACCTACGTTTTTTCAAGATTTACTTCCATCCTATCAGCCCATGGACGTCCACTGCTGGACGTAGGCCTCCCCCAAGCCTCGCCACAAAGACCGGTCCTGCGCTGCCTGCATCCAGCGGATTCCCGCGAACCTCAATAGGTCGTCGGCCCATATTGTTCTGAAATTCAAAAATAAACAGCGCTATGGTGAACCACGTAAACATGATTAATATGACATTTCAATACGCTGATTGTGTAATCTATGTTTTAGCCCAAGGATTAATGCCCGTATCTTTAGACGTTTCGTAAAATAGTCCTCCACTCTTAACTCATCCGATGATGCTCGAGCATTCCCTCCAAACTTACTCGAGTTTGGTATTTTTAGTCGACCATTACAATATTCCTCAACTGTCCTCGAGTGAGGTAATAATGATGAAAATTTGATCAAGCTAGCATCAAACCCATAGAGTTCTGTAGTCTATNACTGGAGCCCATAGACATCTACAACGTAAATGCGCCACCCACCTTGAGATATAAGTTCTAAGGTCTCAGTATAGTTACAACGGCTACCCCACCCTTCGAACCGAAACGCATTACTGCTTCACGGCGGAAATAGGCGGGGTGGTGGTACCTACCCGTGCGGACTCCCAAGAGGTCCTACCACCAGTGATTACGCAAATTATAATTTTGCTGCTGATGGCTTTTCGCAATCCTTGTTCGATGGACGAATAGTGTTTGAAATATGTCGGCGTCATTCGAAATATTTCATAAAACTTAATCTGCTATGTCACATGTGACAGTATTAAGCAAAGAAAGCTCATTAGTTAACTTAGTTCCGTGGATTAAGTTAGATTAGACCACCCGCCGTATTTTAACATCTGCGAGGTATTGCCTTTTGAGCGGTGTTTTTTTTTTCTCGCATAAAGCGCTAAGAAACAGATTACTTTTTAAATTGCATCTATGTCAGTTCGCATTTTATGGGTAATTTTTTTTGTTATATCAATTTGGCTCCAACGTCTTTGGCATTGATTGTCACAGTATGCACAAAAATGACAGGTGCTTAGAGAAAAAAATCTAAATACAAATAAAGGGGATTGCCCACTCTCCATAGTGTGCTAGGCCCAAGATGGACATCAAATATTACTATAAAAATGTACTGATTCAAATTCTTAAATGTATTGGATATCTAAAAAATATATTGAAATTGACGCCACTATTATAAAAAATATAATAAAAATAAAAACTCGTTTTGAGGTTAATTTTCTATATAAATAAGTGTCGGATTGTGAGATACTTCAAGAACTTTTCTTTTCTTAATGTTTAAGATGTTCCTAATGTATTTTTATCCAATAGGGTATAAAAATACACTTAATTCTTTAAATATCTATATTTTCTTCATCTTCATACACAATTAGTATCATCTAAAAATAGCAAAGGAGAGCATATACACGGTTTTAAATCTCGGTCAGGGTAAAACCACAATTCACACAATGTTTTTTAGTCGTAGTATGAAACGTTATTGATAAAAGTAAAATAAATCGAAGAAAAATCAAAACACATCCATTTTGTACGCAAGCACAACACCACAAGCAGCAAGCGA